>LD357417.1:12163-44416 GCA_001465055.1 Ptychodera flava
GACCATATTTGAATAGTAGTATATATTGTCCTCAAAATTACTCTATCTCGGCCCAAGTACTCATTGCCTTCAGCAATACTGCCTTGTTATTATTGTTATTATTATTAATCTTTATTTTAGGCCGTAAATGCCCATAAAAAAAACTTAATAAAGAACCTTTTTCTACAATGTTTCCAAAATGCTGAATGAAAATACGAGTCAGACTGAACACAGGTACGGATAACTGGGTTTTCACTCACGGACAGACGCTTGCAAAATGCGTAGAGCAGTCAACAGTGAAGTGAAGCAAAATTAAAGATGTTCTTGGTCACAAAATTGTGACTAATACTGACGTTACGCTTCAGAACAAAAATCAACCTCAAGGCATTATTATAAGCTAGCCTCAATTTTGACATTAATTTAGCACTAAAAATTACACCACACATTCAAACAATAAAGACTATACAAAAAACTTTTAAAAAGGACACATTTCACTTTCTGAGAGCACTAGCAAAAGTTATGAACAATAAAATTAGCTCTCGCATAAACACTAATAATATAGATGCTCACTTCCCGAATACCAAAGAAGTATAGGTTGTAAAATGCTTTGAATAAGCTGCATGTTTTTTAGCATTGTTTGATTTTCTTCGCAATCAGCTAAACGAGTAGCTGTAAATCCATTAAATAGTAGCGAGGATTAAATAAGGCGTTTTTAGCGAACAACTTTCATTCACGTAATTAAATCCACACGAACAATAAGGCACTCACGAACACGGCTGTGATCTGACGCTTGTCATCTAGACTGCAAATAGTAACCTGGCTTGACCCTGCTTCTCCATAGTCCATAGTCAACGGCTGGAATGATAGAAATGCCAGTCTGGTCCCAGTTCAGAACTAGTTTTCGTTGAATACGGTTGTTTGTGATGATGGTTTTGATTCTGGTCAGAAATTTCTCTTTTATTGCTTCAAAGTCATCGCCGATGATATTTTTTCGCTGCCTCAGTGCCTGTGTGCTTCACGTAGCCCATGTGCCGAAGCAATGACTGGGACCATTCACTTTTCAGTGAAATGTGTCCACCGAACTCTGACAGGAGACTACGGTTGTGGCTTTGAACTTCACCCCGAGCGATACCAATGATGATGGATGTGTTGACGACTCCCCCCTTGATTCGTAGCTGCTTGGTGTATGACTGAATTTGTGTGTCGAGGTCCTTCCCAAGTAGCAACGGCCGGCCACGCTTAGTAGGTGCGCGATTTTCATGGTTGATAACGTTCACAGTACCGCTATACCACGCTTTCACACTGCAGATCATGCTCTCGTTGATGGACTTGTCCAGACGTGTCGGGAAATGTCAGACAGCATTAGTGTTGTTGTTTTCGACTGCATACTTGGCGATTTTTGTTTTGAGTTTGTCGTCATAATGCTGGTACATGCCACTTTTTTGTTTCTAGGTTGCCTGAGTTACCGCATCATTGACGACTACCATGGCGTCAGGAGACATGCCGCACTTATTAATATCTTCTTGGTTGTTCAGATCAGGTTGACACAGATGTGCTGGTGGCTGATAAGGCTTCTGGGCGAAAAAATACGTTGGATATTGAGAGAGGACATGCTTTCTGTTCACTTGTAATGGTGATAGTGATAGAAACGTTGAAAACTAGCTGTATTTAGATGATTTAGTTTTTTCATGTTCAACTTGCGGCTGTGAAATGTCTAGTCCTTTTTAGTCCGTGGGCTGGAGGGGCCCACAGTGCACCCCCACATCCCTACTACATGGGTATTTTTTTATTCTTTAGGACCTGCTGAACAAGAAAAAAGATGTTATCATTGGGTATTTTGGGATGCACTACCTATCTGGGCTGGTTTTTGATTTGCATGCACCGCAAAAAATGGCGAAAAATGGGTAGGGGTAGGGGGTACTATATCCTCCCCTACATTAAGTAAACTAGCATGAAATAGCTCAAACCATACATTTTTGGAAAGCTCAGATTCTGCTCTTTATGAGAAACACCAATTTTAGCAAAATAAATTTGTGAACATAGAATATGACGACTTTAAAATGAATTTTTTTGACAATTTTGAAATTTTTTACCCACAATACCATGTAACAATTGTGATTTACCTTTTATTAAGCACAATTTTGACAGCTTTTTGTGTTTGAATTATTTATTTCCACATATTAAACAAGAAAAAAAGTGTTAACATTAGATATTTTTAACTATACACTACTTCTCTGGAGTCAATTTTGAATTGCGTGTATCTGTATGGGGTGTGTAAAAGCTAGGGGTAGGGGTACAACATTCTTTCCTTGATGAAGTAAACTGGCTTGAAATACCATATACCTTATAGTTTTAGAAAGCTTAGATACAGCTCTTTCTAAAATGCATAAGGTTTTAGTAAAAAAATATGACGTCATAGAATTGGATAACTTTAAATCGATTTTTTCTGGTAATTAAGTATTTTTAACCGGAAGAAAATACGATAACTCTTGTTTCCTCCTTATGAAGCAAATCAAACAGATTTATGGATGTTATTTACTAATTGCAATGTGCTGAAGAAGAAAATAAATGTCAAAATAGGGTATTTACCATGCATTATTGTCTCTAGTCACTAAAATAGCAAGTTTTGCTACATTGCTATGGTAATTTGCGACATAAAACGTTGGAGTATGGGGTAAGTTTTGACCTTATTTCATGAAAACTATAGAAGATATTGCATATTGCAACATATCATTTTAAAGAAGAGTAAATTAACTTTCTAATGGTACCCCATTTGCTTCGTTATGTTCAAAATAAGCCCAGCAGAAGACTTACAAGAAGACAGGTTTAACAAAAACGAATGCGAGTCAGTAATACTGTGATTTTTCGGTAGCCTTCAAAATATGACTGTTACAGCTACAGGATCCCAATATTTTTTCTGTTAAAAGTTGATTCCAAGTTTCTAACATGTATTTGTAGCAAATAACACAAAGTTAATACACAGCATTGCCTTTTGTATTATGTATAGGTAAGTAATTGGTGGAATTTAGATTAGTTTTGACAGTAATTTGATACATAAAACTTTGGGGTATGGGGTAAATTATAACCCTATTTCATGAAAACTCTAGAAGAGATTGCATATTACTATATACCATTTTCAAGAAGAATAAATCACCTTTCTAATGATATCCCATAACCTAGGTCATGTTAAACAGTAAGCTCAGCAGATCACGGACAAGTAGACAGGTTTGACAAAACTCCATGTGGGTCACAAAATCGTGATTTTGTGGTACCCTTCAAAACATGACCGTAACAGCTATTGAGTCCCTATATTTGGTCTGTTGAAATCCCATTTCTTATTCTAGGGATCCCAAGGCTTCTGAAAATTCCTATTTTGACATTTATTTTCTTCTTCAGCACATTGCAATTAGTAAATAACATCCATAAATCTGTTTGATTTGCTTCATAAGGAGGAAACAATAGTTATCGTATTTTCTTCCGGTTAAAAATACTTAATTACCAGAAAAAATCGATTTAAAGTTATCCAATTCTATGACGTCATATTTTTTACTAAAACCTTATGCATTTTAGAAAGAGCTGTATCTAAGCTTTCTAAAACTATAAGGTATATGGCATTTCAAGCCAGTTTACTTCATCATGGAAAGAATGTTGTACCCCTACCCCTAGCTTTTACACACCCCATACAGATACACGCAATTCAAAATTGACTCCAGAGAAGTAGTGTGTAGTTAAATATCTAATGTTAACACTTTTTTTCTTGTTTAATATGTGGAAATAAATAATTCAAACACAAAAAGCTGTCAAAATTGTGCTTAATAAAAAGTAAATCACAATTGTTACATGGTATTTTGGGTAAAAAATTTCAAAATTGTCAAAAAAATTCATTTTAAAGTCGTCATATTCTATGTACACAAATTTATTTTGCTAAAATTGGTGTTCCTCATAAAAAGCAGAATCTGAGCTTTCCAAAAATGTATGGTTTGAGCTATTTCATGCTAGTTTACTTAATGTAGGGGAGGATATAGTACCCCCTACCCCTACCCATTTTTCGCCATTTTTTGCGGTACATGCAAATCAAAAACCAGCCCAGATAGGTAGTGCATCCCAAAATATCTAATGTTAACATCTTTTTTCTTGTTCAGCAGGTCCTAAAGAACAAAAAAATACCCATGTAGTAGGGATGTGGGGGTGCACGGTCGGCCCCTCCAGCCCACGGACTATTTCGGTAACATGTCAGTGTTGAATGTTTACAGAAATAAAACTTTTCATCATGCGGCTGTGAAAAAAGGTATTTGTTTTAAGAGTAACACCTCCCCTTGAGGTTGGGCACTCGTTATACCCGGTAAAGAAAGGTGTGAATTTGTACCATTCTCGTGTCAAACAGAGTGGTATGGTGTGGCAGTCCGGTTGATCAAAAGCCTAGCCATAACAATGGATGCAACAATACATCATTTGATTTTGCATTTGTGTATCCGCGTAATTAAAAACCTGCTAATTAAATACATGCAAAATTGAATTCGTTTACAGTATTACGGTACATTTTTAGCTCCCATAGCCATATGTATATATGGCAATGGAAGCTATTCTTATAGGCTAGGGAAATGTCTGTATGTCTGTCCGTCAACATCAAAAACTCCAAAACCGCTGCACATTTCATCTTGATATTTGGTGTGTACATGGATGATGGGCTGTAGATGAGATTTTGTTCAAATGAAGTTGTCATTGCCAAAAATATGCAAATTAAGTGAAAAAATGTAAAAACAGTCAAAATTGAAATACTCAATAACCACTGAGCAGATTACATGAAAAATTAGCATGTAAGTACTTTGGGCTGACCTGAAATGATTGTGCACATCTTGGGTCAGTATCTTGGACTTGCTATTTTTCATGAATTTTTTTGTAATTTTCTTCCATTTTTGGTCAAAAAATCTTCTTCTCTGAAACCACAAGTCCGATTGATTTGAAACTTGGTATGGAAGTGCATAGGAGTGACCTTTCCCAAATTTACGCAAATCGTGGTGAAATTTGCATATTTTTAGTTTACACGTCCATAGATTCCCATGTATAAGGCAGATCTCCATAGACTCCCATGTATAAGGCCACGAAAAATAAAAATTTAGTTTCTCATCGTATTCATATTGCAAAAAGGATGCAGTGACACAATTTTTAGTCCCCACGGATGAAGTCCAGTGGGCTTATAGATTGGGTCATATCCGTCTGTTCGTCCATCCGTGAGTCCAACCCTTCACGCAGATATCTCGGATATTTTGACAAAATGTCATGTGACCTTGATGACCTTTGACCTCAAATATACATATTTGTCCATAACTCAGTAATCAAAAGTGCTACCACCCTTCATATAGGGTATGATGGGACACCTTATGACGCCACATATGGTACCTCATTAATTATGCACATATCTTATTTTGAGCGAGCCAATAGAGCTAGAGGTCTGATTTTTCGTATATAGGGATAACTTAGCAATACAATTTTTTGACAAAATGTCACGTGACCTCGGTGACCTTTGACCTCACATATACATATTTGTCCATAACTCAGTAACCACAAGTGCTATACTGTTCATATATGGTATGATGGGACACCTTATGACACCACATACTGTACCTCATTAATTATGCACATATCTCATTCTGAGCAAGCCAATAGAGCTGGATGTCTGATTTTTGGTATATAGGGATAACTATAGGATAGAATTTTTTTGACCAAATGTCATGTGACCTCGATGACCTTTTACCTAAAATATATGTTTATGTCAATAAATAAGTAACCACAAGTGCTATGTCCTTTGTATTTAGTAGGATGGGAGACCTTATGACAACACACGCTTTACCTCATTAATTATGCACACATCTAATTCTGGGCAAGCGAATAGAGGTCAGATTTTTTGGCATATAGGGATTAATAAGCGATATAATTTTTTTTCAAAATGTCATGTGACCTCGATGACCTTTGACCTTGATTATACATATATATGCATAACTCAGTAACCACAAGTTCTATACCCTCCAATTTTGATAGTATATTAGACCTTAAGTACGTCTTGTACCTCATTTATTATGCGCATATGTATTTCTTGGCTGGCCAATACTGCTAGAGGTCTGATCTTTTTTCCCAATTTAGAACCATAACTTAGACATGCCTCATGTGTTCCAAATTGGGAACAATGGCATAGACATATGTACCCATATATCTCAACATATACACTCCAGTGATACTTCATAATGACCACATTTCCCTGCCCCATCAAGACTAATACTCCTATTACAAGTGGGGACTATGTCATTGTCAATGACTTGTTGAGTTAGTGGTTGTATCACAGTATTCGATATTTCTAATTCTGTATTTTTTCCATTTTATATTCTGAATAAATACATTAAACACATTTCACTGTCTCCAGTACATTACATTTAAGTATTTTCACTTCATGCACTTTATCCCTTTCACATATGTTCAAATATCTGACCAGAGAACAAACACTAAATAGTCCAGGATGGGAGCTACAGTGTCATTGACGCTATTTTTACCTGTACGAATTCATAAGAAATGTCATTTCCAGCCTCAGTACACCATGTCTTGATTTTTTCTTCAATTCCTGTTTTAATAGCAAGAAACAAATATTATCATTTGAATGTAAGTACAAAAATTCCCATGATAAAGAGATCAAATATTGCATTCTACCAACACTGGCCAGATTGACGTTGCAATTTAATCAATGAGTTTTTTTTTTCATTTTGAAAAAAAAATTATGTCTGATAATTTTAATGCTAGATCAGATAAAATGTACAACTATTTAAACCTGTCGTGATCATTGAGTGTAAATATGACAGATTATTTGTACAAGAGTTTTCCGTGGAGTGGGTCTTAATTTGATACAAATACTTTTTATATCAAAGAACATGGCATTTTATGCCTGGTACGCTCTCAGCAATTTACATGTTTCTTATATGACATGGAACATTTGAACTGGGATATACTTTCATTGAACAAAAAACACAGTAACCTAGGGAGGGCACGTCTTCTTTTTGAAATTGATAAGTGAAAGATTTGAATGAAGCATCTGAACTAATTGTTTTTGTGTTGTGTGGAAAACAATGCAGTTTTTTCAGTACAATGTTTGAAATGCAAAATATGGGAAAATAAAGCATAACACTCACGGTCATGTCGACTATCGGTGCCAGGCGAATGTCAAATGACGCCGTAAAGTCAGTTGGAACAACATTGTATGCAATAGCACCCTGCAATGAAAGGATACATATTGTGAACACTTAAAAAAGATGTCAGTAATATACTGAAATATATTTACTGAGTAATTCAAGGGAACATTTGCATATCATTTGCATGTCAGATTAATTTGAGTGAAATTTTAAAATTAAGCCTTTGATAACAAAATGAAGTTGACACAAATTTCTACTATCACTTCATAATATTTCAATGTACAAATTACATCGGTTGCATATACCTGCAGTATTCACTAGTTACATTTATCACAATTACTGCAACTGAATATCAAATAAAATTTGAAACAGGCATCTTAACAAATTAGATACACATGAAGCTTAATTTAGTCATTACATTGAAAATTATTTTCATTTTTAATGCTCAACTGTTTGTCATTGGACATTGATCCTATGGTATTTCAATTTTAAAAGACTCTCATAAACAGAAAACGCAAGTCAAAAGTAATTCAGAACTATTTATTTCATGGCTTAATAAAAAAAGAAGTCAAGAGAGGAAATAGAAGTACTCATACTATTTCTAATCTGTGAATTGGAATAAAAGTGCTACTTATCAATTTTATAGGACATTTAACCCTTTTAACCCTTGTTGCCCTTTGTAAAATATAACCTGGACAATTTTTTTCAGGTCTAAACATTTTGTTATGATTTTTCCAAACGTTTTTACCAAAATCTGAAATTTATAAGTACTGTCCACCTGGTCCAAAATTTCAAAAGAATTACAGAAAAATTCATAAAAATTGGGAAAATTGTGTCACTATAATTTTGGTGGGAAATGTTACAGAACTCAAAGGGTTAAGCTGAAATTGATATTGGAAATTGGCTGTTTTGACCAAAACATTTAAATCACAGCAGCCTGTTTGATCAAACATTCTGTGCCTGCAACTCTAATGGGCAGTCTAGCGTTGGTATTGATTTTCCATCGTCTGAGTCATCTTCAAGCAAGTTTCATTTGGAATGATAAACAACACCAAAACTACAAGGGTGAAAGGTCATGTATGACCAAGAAAGTGCTCTGATGATATGACGGTTGTGGCTTGTCATAGTTTTGTCAGACAGTGATGACACTGACTGTTATGAAGTCTAAAATTCATCAGATCCTAAATTAATTTCCTTACCTCTAGCTTGGTGAGATTCACAGTTGTGACATCACCAAGTCTCAAACATTCATTCTTTTGTAACCTATTCATGGAACAAAATGATTATAAAATCAATATGTAGACTGGATTATTTTTAAAAAGCCAGCTAAGCCAAAAATAGGCACACTGACCAACACACCATTTATTTATGGGCAAGGCCGTAATAAATTCAAAATGTGGGATTGTCAAATTGTATTGTCTTGAGGAAGTATTGTTCCAAGTGTCTTAGGCTTGTATCTAAAAGCTACAAAACAAAATCGCTGAACCATGAACCTATAAACGGGAAAACAACGAGAGTGAAACAAGAGCCCATCAATCTACATAGACATTAACAGCCAGACAGAGTCTTCACGGATGATCTGTCAACTATGTCGAATCATTGGTACTATGAGAAAAAACATGTGTAAGACAACTTGAACTTGATGATTGTATTGATTACTAAATCAGGGACATTATAAGATTTCACTCAACCAGCGACTGAGTTTGATTGGTTGCGAAAAAAGAACCTACTTTTGTGTTTGTTCCTCTCTGAATGCCAGGAATGAGTTCATCACTTTTTGCTGAAAACAAGAGAACAACAAAACTGTGAGCAGATATAAACAAAAAAAATTAATTAGATGGCCGTGTACAATGTTTTCTGTACATCTGATTTTAATCAGATTGGACTGATCAAGACCCTATTACATAAGTTTACAAAAATGCATACAGAGACGCACAATTCATCAAGTGTCATACTGCTGTGTACATTCACATACAGTGAGCAACACTATGCCTTTGTGTCAGTACTTTTCAACAAGTCAGTTACATGTAACTTTCCGAACATTAAGTTGTAAAAACATGACCTTTTGCAACAGTCCAATCCAATAGCAGTAAAAGATTCTTCGAATCAGACTTTCTACTGACAGATGTAGTCATGCCATATATATTACATTAATAAATTATCAAGAAATCACATCTTAACAGGAAGACTGTAAGTAACAAGATCTTTAATGTTGCCAAAATGTTAATTTTCAAATTCTCGTCAATCCTTCTGGTAGCAATGGCATTTTTATGAGGCAGTTCAGGTTTCGTGAATGGTGGCAAGCTTATCTGCACAGCTAAGAACATTTTTGACAGGGAGTGTGTAAAATATTTGCAATATTTCCACAAATCCAAACAGAGTTCAGTGTACAGTGAGATGATAGAAACTCACCATTTTCAGTTTTTCACAGTAAAGTAAAGTTTTCAGCAGATAAATACTTTCATAGACAAGAGCAGCAAAGAACAAGCAAATAATAACTACGGTAGTTGCCATCTCTGAATCTGATTTTTATCAGATTGTGATCAGTCATGAAGTGAGAGCAATTTAGATATATCAGTACAGTGTTACTTATAAACGACTTATAGTGTGTCATCAAGAAAAAAACTGACAGTCAAGATGTGGTACATATGCCTCATCACTAACTGTGATCTCAATGACTGTGTTAAACTCACCAGTTTCTCAGCAGCTGTGTCTTCAATGAACCTTGACCCATGACCCGGTTTACCAACACATTTCACGTTCACCCCTGTCAGGAAAATGATAAGACCATGGTGATTTGTTTGTCTGGTGTAACTTTCAAGATAACCAACATGTCATTGAAATCTGTAGTTTTTTGATGAATGGTCAAAGTAATAAAAAAAAACTTGTTTGTGGAAAATGTTAGGAACAGTAATGCACTGTGTCACAACAATATATCATCAAACAGACTGTTGATTCAGGTGAAATTTTGAAGCATTTCTGACACAAGTCAGCCAAACTTCAAAGAGATCATTACCAACATATACCATATGTAAAATCCACATTTGATCATAATATATTCAGTTCAATTTATTTAAACGGTCTACTCACACCAAATTGGTCTTTCACCGTAGAAGACGGTAAATGCATCTGTTGGGTTTGCTAGTCCTACAGGTTCAAAGATACAACATCCAGTTGAACAAATTATAATTTGTATATTAAACATGGCCAGAGTCTGGCAGAAAAGGTAGATATTTTACTGCGTTGAGTGTACCTTTTATGGTAAATGAATAATAACATAACCCATGTCATTGATCACAGCATACCCATGTAATCCCGGTATTTTTCATTCTGTCTACAGTGGGACTGGTAGATACTCAACAGATGACCAACTACATACAGGTCATTTTCCAAGTTCTGTAGTTTTTAGTCCCCACGGACACCGTTCGGGGGGACTTATAGGTTTGGTCATGTCCATGCGTGCGTGCGTGCGTGCGTGCGTGCGTCAGTGCGCCCGTGCGTCCGTCCGTTCACGCAGATATCTCAGAGATGCCTGGAGCGATTTCACTTAAACTTGGTACAAGGATTACTTCATATGTCATACAGATGCACGTCGATTTGTTTTGTGATACGATCCAATATGGCTGCCAGGCGGCCATTTTATTACGATTTTTTCATGTACAGAGCCATTACTCAGGCATGTTTCAACCAATTTTATTCAAAGTTGGTACAAGGACATTGACCAATGACATAGATATGCGCATTGATTTGTTTTGTGATACAATCCGATATGGCTGCCGTACGGCCATTTTGTTTCGATTTTTTTCATGTACAGAGCCATAACTCAGGCATATCTTAACCGATTTTATTCAAACTTGGTACAAGGACATTGGCCTATGTCAGACATATGCACTTCAATTTGTTTTGTGATACAATCCAATATGGCTGCCAGGCGGCCATTTTATTACGATTTTTTCATGTACAGAGCCATAACTCAGGCATGTTTCAACTGATTTTATTCAAACTTGGTACAAGGACATTGACCAATGTCATACATATGCACATTGATTTGTTTTGTGATATGATCCAATATGGCCGCCATGTTGCCATTTTATTACGATTTTTTCATGTCCTGAACTACAACTCAGACATGTATCAAGAGAATTTATACAAAAGTATTTTTATCACAGACCTAATGAAGAGGACTCTATCCTCTCTGAGGACCTGTAATCAAAGTACCCATTAACAAGTGGGGACTGTGTCATCAAATATGACTTGTTATCAATTATTTTGGCAATTTATGATCGCCACTGAACCAGTTTTCTCAGCTTTGCATTGTAGTCTGCCTCAATAATTTCATTGCATGATGCTTTTATCATTGTTAACTTTACCACAAATGCTCTTGGAATGAAACTTATGATAAATCTAACTTCACACGTGTGCTTATATTGTAATTGTTCTCATATGCATAGCAAATGTTAAAGCAGTGTACACCTTTGCGAGCTGTCACTAAATGATTGACAATTGTTGGAATAACAGAATGACTGTTTCTCCAAGGGTTTTACCTTGGTTCCAAAAGTAATTTTTTCCAATAATTTTCATCACTTATAAAGCTTTGTGAAACTTTGTGGATATCTGAATGATCTAGGTGTTTATGAAACAATCTATGTTCATGGTATGTCAATATTTTTTGTTTGAGAATCATTTGGGTTGACTTTCTCGGACGGAACGGTCAACCTCGCTGTTGCCAGTTGTCACTCACGCACCGTTATGAATTTTCAATGAGTTGGGGGGTGGGGGGGGGGGGCAGGTTGTTCATATCCTGCACCAGGGTTCAACAACAAGTTAGTGTAAAGTAAAGTAAAGTAAGCCTTTATTGAAATCGTATCCCAGTTGGGATCTTGATCATTAAGTACAATAAAGGTTTTGCAAAAACAACAATGAAAGAGTATATATATATATAAATATGAATATAAATATCTATATATGAGGTCAACATATTACAGGTTCATAAATAGTTTACTTTGTTTTTTCATTTTGTCTTGTCTGAGTTTAAAACATGTATGTATGTATTTTCCCAATTCACATAGTGATGCTTTATCTGTCCTTGAAAAGATGCTTATAAGGTCTTGTGTGCCTCTGAATGCATTTTTACAAATGTTTAGTTTACTGAAAAAATCATGTCTAATGTCTGTGTAGCCTGTGCAATGAAAAAGAAAATGTATCTCATCTTCTACTTGTTTGTTTTGGCAAATTGGGCATGTTCTGTCTATGACATCAAGGTTTCTATATCTATCTGTTTCTATGTGTAGTATGTGTGCACTAATGCGTAACTTGCACAGGGCTGATCTGTGATCTGAGTTTTTTATAACTTGAAGGTAGCTTTGGAGAGAAATCTTTTTTCAATTCTCTGTATGTGCGAAGTTTATTTTTATGGTGCCCTTGTCTGGTATCATCATGAATCAATTCAAAAGCACGTTTTTCAAATAGCTGTTTAACTTTTACATTGAAATTAGTTTTAAACTGTTTGTCATTTTCTATTTTTACATTCATGGCATCTCCAATATTTACGAGCAGCAACGATTGTTTAATGCCTGATAACCAATTATCTGTATGTGCATTGTCCAGTTGACAGCCCAGATCATATGCTTCACGAGTCAGTGTTGTATCTGCTTTCTTACTTATTTTTAACCAATATTTGACCATTTATGTTATGCTTGAAACAATTAGAGGATATCTACCCAGTTCCACTAAACATGCTATGTTGGATGCTTTGTTATTCACTTTAAGTATATGTTTGCAAAATTTAATGTGCAACTTTTCAATTGTGTTTGTTAAGTTTGTGAGTATGGTTTTTGCATTTGTGCATATGTCCGCAGTCCATACTTCTGTACAGTATAGCAGAATAGGTTTTATCATGGCATCAAACATCTGTAAATGGACCTTAATTGGAATATTTGATTCTGCAAAGAGTAACTGTCTCAATTTAAAACATGCCTTCATAGCTCTGTTTTTCAAATCAATTTGTGCTCTATTTAGTTTTCCTGTAATATTTAACTTTATGCCAAGGTAAGTATACGTTGACACATTTTCCAACTCATTATCATGTATTGTAAATTTAAATTTGTTGAAAATGTTCCCCGATTTGTTGAAAACCATGATTTTTGATTTGAGAATGTTTATGCCTAAATGCCATTTTTCACAATAATGCACTATTGAATTTATAGCATTCTGTAGCCCCGTAAGTGTCTCAGATAGTAGAAGTAAGTCATCGGTGTAAAGTAAACATGATAAAGTACTCCGTAATAAAGTTGGTGGGTCATTGTGACCTAATTAAGTGAATCTTTTATGTCATTAATGTATAGGTTAAAAAGCAGTGGGCTTAAGCCATCACCTTGCCTTATTCCTCTCTCCATGGGAAACTGTTCAGTGAGTCCCTCTTTCACCCTAATGCAACCCTTCGAATTTAAATAAATTGACTTTACGATGTTATAAAATTTCCCTATGATACCATACTTTATTAATTTGTGTAGAAGCCTCACATGCCAAATTGAATCAAAGGCTTTCTGAAAGTCTATGAAACAGCCAAAACTATATTTCCCCTTACTCAGATACTTTGTAAGTAATTGTTTTAAAACAAATATATGATCACATGTACTAAACTCTGGCATAAAGCCAATTTGTTCCCTAATTATAAGGTTTTCATTTTTAATATGAGTAATTAGTCTTTGTTTTAGAACTGAAGTAAAAAGTTTACTAATTGTACTTAGCAATGTTATCCCTCTGTAATTTCTCGGGTCATTTTTGTCTCCTTTTTTATATATCGGTACAATAATGCCTGTATTCCATGCATCAGGAAAGTGACCGCTAGCTAAGATTATGTTGAAAAGAGTTTTGATTTGTTTAATTAATACATGTCTACTTGCCTTTATCATTTCATTTGTTATTTTATCCATACCTGGGGCTTTCTTGTTCTTTAAAGTACTGATGGGGTTTTGAATTTCTAATTCAGAGATGGGTTTGTCCAAAGCTGAGATCTGTGTTCCCTGCCCCTGTTGATCTATCATGACATTCTCATCTATTAATAGCAAATCTACCTTTGTATTAAGTGCCTTAAAATGATTGTACCACCTTTCTTTTTCAATTGGTGTGTGTTCACTGCTATTATTTTGTGAATCTGATTTCAACTCATTAGTCAGCTCCCAGTACTTATTTGGGTTTGATTTCCCCAAGCTGTCTAATTTGTTTAAAATCTGACTTTTAAATTCTCTTCTCTTTGTTTTAACTAGACGTTTATATTGTTCCTTAAATTGTAGCACGAGCTCCGTAGTTCAATATTATATGGGTCTCTGCTCAACGTAGTTGATAATTTGTAAACATCATTTTTTAAATTACCAAGATCATTGGTATACCACTTTGGTTTCCTAGAGGTGCTTAACTTCTTGCCCTTTTGTTCCTTTTTTTCCCTTATAATGCGTTTATGGAGACTAGCTCCTGCTGTTTGTAGGAATATGTTTGATAACATTGTACAAGCTGTATTAACTGACTGTATTGTGGCATCAAAATGTGTTTTGTTAAAATTATTAATGAGTGATGCAATGTGTGGATTATGTAATGCTTCATAAAAGTAATACCTAGAGTCGCTGTCCCATACACTGAAAAGTAAAATCATTGCTATGTCTATCTTGATTAATTTTTATATTAGTATCTACATTATTTAAGAAGGCGTTAGTTTGTAACTGAAATTCAGTTTGACAATGATCTGATATAGAAATGTCAAGTGGGTGAACCTTGAAAAATAGAATTTTGCTAAATAAGTTAGTACTGTCGATACTACAGTCCACAGTACTGCTGCCATGCCTTTGGTGACAGGTGGATTTCCAATACTGTCTCCAATACATCTACCATTAAGAATTACCATATCGATGGCCATGCACAGATCTAAAAGTTGGTCACCATAATAATTTTTCATTGAAATATCCTGTGAATTTCGTTTTTTGAATGCAATGTCTGCATTTGATAAATGATAGTCGTCTTGTTCATAAATTGCAACCTCCTGTATATTCTTAGTACGTGCATTGAAATCTCCAGTGAGAATAATTGCCCCCTTTTTTGAAAATTTAGCAATATCTTTTCCAACAGCTGAAACTGGTTTGATTCTTTCCAGCTAAAAATACTTGACCCTTGTGGACTAAAATATAGGGTACAAATAAAGACATCATCATCTAAGTTAAAGAAGTTACTATCTAAACGAACCCAAATAAAATCTTCAGAACTACTATCCATCTGCGTAATACCAGCACTAAAAATATCTCTAAAATAAAATGCAACCCCTCCAGAGGGTGAGCGTGCCTTTCTATGTTGTTTTGTTCTAGCCGAATGAAAATAACTATATTTTGGAATATTAATATTTGAGTCAACTCTTGTTTTTGTCTCTACTAGACTTAAAAAATCAAACCTTTCTAAACTACTGAAAAAACTGCTATCTCTAACTTTCTGTTCTAAATTTCCATAAATATTCCATGTAGTAAATTTCAGTGTACTTTTCGCTATTGAGGAACACACCATGTCAAGAGTTCAAAAGTAGTGACAGTGAAGTTAAGTATTGTGACATAAAGATACCTGATTCAAGGTCCTCACATATCTAAAGGACGGATGTCAATGATGTATTCAATTGTTGATAAAATTCAATATGTTCGTCAATAACTCCCTCATGAGGTGCTTTCCTTTATCGTTATTGCTGTTGCTGTTGTGATTGTTGTTTGCATTCTATTTGTAATTCCAGGAGCCATTAGTGTTATACACTCTCCCTTGATCAGTGTATTTCTTTGGAATGTGCTCTTCTCCAAACCTTGGATTTGGCTGATTGTTACCCATCTGTGTCAGAATAACTTTGTAGATGCTTCTCTTCATGTTTGCCACTAGGAAAGCAGTGCCTTTGTAATTTGGATGTACTTCATCTTCAAACAACTCCAATCTAATATTATTCACTCTGTCTTGGAAATTGTTTTATGTTTTGTGAATTGTCACTCATGAAATGGAGAGTGTCATTAAATTCACTGCTGGCGTGATTGAAGGTATCATTGCTCAACCTTGGTAAAATGCTTGATATAAACACTTTACTTTTTGGATAGATTGCTCTAGTTGTGTCGATTAGATTTTTATACTTCTTTTGGCACATGTCATGTGGTGTCCCGTTTGCAATGTTATTTGATCCAATGTGCAGCACAATGTTTTGTGGGTCTTTTAGTTTGGCAGCCTTGATGAAATCATGGGCGTCATCTATTCCTTTTCCATGAAGTGTTTTCACAAACGTCTTTCTGATTGTTGAAAATTTCCGTGGGTCAATGTATTTAATGGTCGAATCACCTATAATTACAGTGTTGAAGCTCCCTTTCCTGGAATAAGCCAAAGAGTCTGAATGGGGCCGGCCCAATTGATGTGTACTGTGCTGTGTTTGTACTTCCTCTGTTCACAGCTGAGGATGGTGTGGATATGTCTTTCATTACACTCTGCTCTATAGACAATGATGATGATCTACCTGAGTGTTCACTGAAGCCAGAAGGGTTCACAGAATCATCTAAGATCTCATAGTAATTACTGACTGGAATATTAGCAGTAACTCTATCATCTGTGTCATCTGATGGAGTTCGGATCTCAAGCTCTATATTTTGCGAGTGTCTTTTCTCTTCACCACAATTCAGTTTTATTGTTTGAGTTGAGACATCAACATTGTCTCTTTTCTTCTGTATATTTTCATTGACAGTGGCCTTCAAGATGTCAAGAATCGTATTCTGGATCTCCTGTATTGTCATAATGTTCTTTTTAACAAATGCGACATCTTTGTTGGTATTTATAATAGATGTCTGCAGTTTTCCCAGAGCTGCTGTCACATCACTCATTGCTTGCTGACACGCTGCTGTTAACTTATTCTGAGACACCCACTTTGTCTGTAGATCAAGCTTGTCTTGTTGAATGAATCTAGTCTATGTGAGAGATCAATGTAGTTTGATTCAATACCCTGTATCGTTTCCATGAAGGAAGATTCTTTCCGCAAAGCAACACCTCTTGCTTTATGTAAGAGCACTGACTTGTTTGGCGAGAGGCGTGAGGTGACAGGCGTTTCAACACTTAATGATTTAAGATCAACTTGTTGTCTTTCCCTTTCAGTCAAGGTACCAGTCTCTCCATTATATTTCCCTGAGCTGCTTGCCAAAATAGTGGTAGTGTCAGTTACTGATTGTTCAGAATATCCGGTTTCTGAAGTGGCGCCATTTCCAACGGCATATTGCTTACACTGATGGCCTCCATCTTGTGAAATTTGTTTTGATTTGTCAAAAGCACCATCCAAAAGACACTCGTGTTTACATTCACTATTTTCTCCTACCTTCTCAGCAATCAAACGATCCACTTCAGCTTTTAACTTTGGTACTCGTGATCACGCCATTTCTGGATATATTTACCCGGAATGATAATTACGCCTGAGGTTGAATAGAAGCACACAGTAACTTGTTTACTGTGTTACGAAGGCAAGGCCCTCTATAATTTTTCTAGTGACCAGGTAACATAGTTTGAATTCCTTTTGTATTCTTTGTTTATTTGCGTGACCAGGTGTCTATGAATAATGTATTTTTGTCGTATATAAACGTGTTCATTGCCACGTCACTTTGACTTTCCGCAAGTGCTGGGATCGTCGGAAGGCCACGTCCACTGAGTTTCCCAGTTTTGAAGACCGAGGCCGACTTTACGGACTTTTTCCCGCTGGTGCCAAAATTGTGACTGCAGTCTAGAAACTTTGTGTGCCTGTTGACGCCTGAAGAAGTCCTGATTCCAGAGTTCCTGTGAGTACATTACAGTTATTTGGAAACGTCCTAGTGGTAGGAGTTTCATGCTGTGACCTTCTACGAAGATGGTTGTACTTGAGCGTCGAGCTACTACGTGGCTGTTCTCGTTGGACTGATGCGTCCGGACGGAGTTGGCACTGTGGACCAGCGTGTTTCATGTTCAGAGAGCTCTCGTCGTCGCGCCTGTGGACACTTTCTGTTATTTATTTAAAAGCTAAAATTAATACGTTTTGTTATTTGGTCACGCTCATAGTACAAATAATTTCAATATTGTAAATTTATTTTCTTGCTGTCACTACGTGACGTTCTTCAATAAGAATAAGCAAATGTTCTCAATAACTTGCGTGTAGTTTCCTTTATTTGACCATCTTTTGTTGCGGCCAGCGGGTCCGCTTGGAATTGTACCACTTTGCTGAAGACAATTTTAGACAGCCATTTCCATTTGCCTTGCCGACTTCCCGTGGTCGTAACAACTGCCATCGCCGCTGTCCCCTTGATGTAGATCAACCCATCTCATTTTCATTTATTTCTAACAACGCCATTATGGAGTTTGCTCATATTTGAATAATTAAATAGAGTGAATACTTAATCAGTAATTTGAAACGTCTTTTTTAAAAAGATGTATTATAAGGTACACCTTTTTTAAAAAGATGTATTATAAGGTATTCCTAGGATGTGCTAAATTTTGTTCCATGTTCAGCTAATGATTGCATATTTCATTAAACTTTCAACATAAATTACTTTTCAAGTGTAGCAGCCAAGAAATTTTCCCATGATTTTTTGCATTTGAAACAGTTTTTCTGGACTATAATGAAGAATTCATCTATGTTTACATAACCAGCACAGCAGTCTATACCCAAGGAATTTCTGTATAAACATGCTTACAGCTGCCACCTGACTATATGGCAAGTATTGTTTTAAGTGCCTAAAATTAAACAATTAAAAATAGTCTCTGCTCTGTTTAGTCCTTTCCTCTCATTAAAGTAAAGTAATACAATCTTGAATCATGATCACTG
Organism: Ptychodera flava; assembly: GCA_001465055.1. NCBI lineage: Eukaryota > Metazoa > Hemichordata > Enteropneusta > Ptychoderidae > Ptychodera > Ptychodera flava. The sequence goes on from LD357417.1 coordinate 31,157, forward strand.
AGGCCACTGCATGTCAGCAGCATTAGAGAGCGCCCTCATACGACAAATCTGGGAGAGTATTGTTACCGCTAGAACTTATCCTAGTTACATTTTGCAAAATTGTGGAAAATTGAGCACTGTGACCTATGAAAAACAATGTGGTTTTGAAAAATTCACGAAAAGAGCTATTATTTAGCAATGTGAGAGAAAACTGACGTTAGTAGAAAATATCAATAATTTATAAATTACCCTCTCTCTTTCCTAAAAGTTGGGGCATATTTGTTGCAAATTTGGTTAAAAAATTAATATCGTGACTTTTAAACTCAATTTTAATGTGATTTTAATGTAAGTAAAATCTTCAAAGTAGTTTAGATTTATAATATTTTTTGTTCTTTTACAGTGTAAACGTGAAAACTTCAATCATTATACGAATATGAAGAGGATGGCCTGTTGTATTGATTTTTAGTTGATTTTGTGAAAAATCGTGAATTTTGAATGTTATTTTGTAAAAAACAAGCGCGGTGACCCCATCTTTTTTCCAGTTTTGGACTACTCTCATATGTAGGTATTCAAAAAAACCCATTTGAAAAAAATGACATTACTTTTATTTTTTCAATCGTACATCCTTATTGGACACTTCTTACTCTTTTCCATCGGATGCCAGACGCCCAAGTTCACTAAAGAGTTGTTACAGCTCGGCTTGCAAGTGTTCTGGCTACGTCACAACGCATCATGCCAACGTCATATGACGTCACTGAAATTTCCATCAAATTTCTCGTAATATGCTAGGGAGACTAGTAAACCAGAAGGTCAAACTCTGACCTCGCGGGATACAACGGATTTCAACTTCCAGGATCCAGGATCAAAACACGAACCGTACATTATGGCGACGTCAGGTGGGATCCGGGTCACTGTTTCCAGATCTCTATACGGCCCCCTAAGCACACCCCAATCGACCTAACAATTTGCTAGCGAATTCTGTCATGCACCTCTCAAATTCTTTCATCGACGTCTCATTCATAGTCGTAAAACTCTTAAATGAACTAGGGTGTCTGATATCGAAAACTAAGATGGTAGCGGCGAAATCGTTTTGCCAGTGTTGAAATCTGAGTAAATGGTATTGAAAACTAAGTTCTAGTAGCGAAATGGTTTTGCTAGTGTCGAAACGTGATTGTCTGGTATCGAGAAACTAAGTCGGTAGTGGTATAAGTCGATGGGTTATTTCAAAAACTGGTTGAGTAGTGTCAAAATCTGATTAAGTGGTATTGAAAAGTAAATGAGTGGTATAGAAAAATGGGGTGCTAATTTTGGCATGAATTAAGCTCCATAGTACACCCCCCAGACCAATATCCGGTCGGTACCGTTGCCCGGACGCTTCGCGGAAAAGGCCTTCCTCATTTTTCTCGCGATACCTAAACGATATTTAAGAATCGCAGTGTTTGATGGGTACACCCATTGGTATTCACTTGAAGTTTCAGCGCCGTATGGGCAGAACTCGAGCGGAAAAGTCAAAAGTCAAGAGGTGGGTACAATCGTTCATTGCCTTCGCACTGTGCATTTTACGGTAGCTAAGCAAGAGCCGCACTTTCAAAATCGCCCTGTCGTCACTATTTTTGACTATTTCCACCAAAATTGCTGTTTTAGTACTTGCCTTTTCATCATGAACAGGTTCATATATCAGATTTCAAAATTGGCGCAAACTTTTACGCGCCTTTCGCGTACGTCGGGAAGGATGTTGTAGACCAGTAAGCCAGTCTGCTAGACTTGTCATAGATATTGCGTGCACTGTTGGGTTGTAAGTCCCGAATTCCTAGCTTTTTTTTTTGGTAATGAAATTCACTATATTCGAAATTTACCGGGGTATCAGAAATTGCGTACTTTTTCTAATTATCAAATATCTTGGCTTTATTAGCGTTTCAAAACTACATGTGCAATCTTGTCTCAAAACAATAAATCGACAGTAGCTTGAGTAAGTTATTATTAAATAATAAAATGAATATGAATTGTAACATAAAAATCATGATCAACTTTCTGGTAAACAGGTAAAAGGTCAAAACGATGGAATTTTTGGAAAATTTCTCACGTTTTCCTCACTTTGTGTTAAAAATAGGAAAATATTTTCCCTGAATCTATCTATGTACATCCTATTTCTGAAGTTTGTGTGACAGGAAACACATTTTTAGGCCTTATAGTTAAGCAAACAACTGATAAAGTGGAATTGATGCTGTCTTTAATAAACCATCCAAAATATTATGATAATTCCAACAGGTTATTTACAGTGCACAAGTACACAATCAGGATATTAAAAACAAACAAGTAAGTATAAATATGATACTATGGTGCAGAGTACTATGGGGTAATTTATTAGCATAAACAATGTTTTCCTGTATGGTTTCTATTTATTTAGTGAAGTCATGGAGAGAGAGAAGGTGTTTGCTGGAGCTGTGACACATGTTGTAGAAAACAAAATGTCACTGAGGAAAGCAGCTGCAAAGTGGGGAGTCAAGCGGTCAACACTGAGTGACAGAGTTACTGGAAAAGTTAACATTGAAAGACGTAAAGGGCCAGCACCAATACTAACCACTGCAGAAGAAAAAAAACTAGCAAAGTGGATTATCCAGATGGGCCAGAGAGAATTTGGTGTCAGCAAGAGCAAGTTATTCCAGACCGTGAAGGCTATCTTAGACAAGGACAAGAGGAACACCATTTTGATGAAGAAAAATCCTCCAAATCTACCCGGTGACCAGTGGTACAAGTCATTCCTCAAGAGGAACCCATCCGTTAAACTTGTAAGTACCAGAAAACTGGACTTAAAACGTGCCAGGGTGACCCAGAGGGAGGTGGACAAGTGGTTTAGAGGATATGAAGAGTTTATTTCTGATCATCATTTGCTCGACAAGCCAGCCCAGATATGGAACTGCGACGAGTCGGGTTTCTGCATGCAAGTGAAGACTGGGAAAGTGCTGGGACCAGCCAGAAATAGCAGAGGTGCCCTTCCCCAAATTACAGCCAATAGCAAGAGTCAAATAACTGTATTAGCCTGTATCAACGCTGCAGGTGGCTCCATACCTCCTTATCACCTGTATCCGTTAAAGACCATTCCAACATCATGGAATCCGTTGGCTGGAGGAGTTGATGGAGCTAGCCGCTATTTTACAGAAACAGGCTGGATGGAGACACAAGCTTTTTATTCATGGCTTGGGAACCATTTTATCCCCAACATACCAGCAGCCAGACCTGTAGTGCTTCTGTTTGATAGCCACATCTCTCATTTGGACTTTGAAGTCTTCAAGCTTGCAGAAGAGAACGACATCCTGCTATACCGACTCCTTCCGAATGCATCACATTTTCTACAACCGTGTGATGTCTCTCTCTTTGGCCCCTTGAAAGCTGCATGGGTCACTGCAGTAAGAGAATATATGGTGGAAAATCCTGGTGAAGAGGTAACCAAGAAGACTTTTGCCAGGGTATTCCGATCTGCATGGCTACGTAGTGCAACGATGATGAATATATCCAACAGTTTTCTGAGATCCGGGATATATCCCATCAATCGGTCCAAGATTTCAAGTGATATGCTGCTCCCTTCTACTACTTTTCAAGACTGCAGCACCAACGATGACGATGTTGAGGAAGGAAAGAAGGTAGCAGAAGGAGAAGTGAACAGTCTCTTTGAAATGGTTGAAGAGGTACTGTCTACACCAGAGAAGGACAAGTACAGACAACGAATCGAAGAGGGTTACGACTTGCCTGGCAGTCCATCCTTTCGAATTTGGAAAAAAGCCTATCAAGCATCTAACAAAGACGGTGGAGCTGCTGCATCTGCACACTCATCTGTCAACAGTGAAGGTGTGTCAACAACGATGGCTGCAGAGTCTAACAGTCCAACAGGTGCTGCAACAGATTCCTCTGCCAAAATCAACACCAGTGTCACACCAAACCAATCAGGCAGTGATCTACATGTAGACATAGCAACTGCAAGCCAAGCAGCCCCATTATCTGACTACGCAAGTACTCCAGTCACTTCAAGTTCCAGAAGAATTACAGGTACAACACCACCATCACAAAAAGTTTCTCCAGTCCTCGATGAAGTGCTCACTTACCCAGAAATTGGAAAAAGAAATAGAAAGCCTGGAGCAAAGAGTGTTGTTCAACGTCTACCAAACTTCCTAAATGGTCCGAGGGCAAAGATGGTCTACCAAGAAGAACATCTCAAACATCTTCGTCAAATCAAAGAAAAGCAAGACAGGCTGCGGCAAAAAAGCGAGCAAAAGAAGGTGCGAGAAGAAACCATAGCCAAGGAAAAACATGAGAGAGAAGAAAAAAGAGAGAGAGAGAGAGAGAGAAAGGAAGAAGAAAGAAAAAGAGGCGTCAAGGAGGGCTACTGCTTGTATTCCATCAAGAGCAAACACCAGGAAAAGACGCCGTCTTAACGTCCAAGACAATGAGTCAAGTGACTGTTGTAAAGTCTGCCATGTGCCCTTTGGTGATGATGAGTGTATGTTATGGGTACAGTGTGAAAAAAGTGCAGGGGGATGTGACTGGTGGATGCATGTCTCATGCATTCCAGTAGGCCACGACTGTAGTGCCATTGATCATCCCCAGTTACCATTTATTTGTCATGAGTGTGACGACAAATAATGAAAAAGGGTTAGATAAGACAAAACAAAACATAATTAACTATTATCTTCTGTCTTTGTTCTCTAGATATGCCTGTAATATCGATTGGGAATGCTGTCATTAAGGGGTAAGAACTGTACATTTGTTGTTGTTCTCAAAATATCTGCCATTTTCCTCGGTATTCAATCAGTTCAACCCATTAGGGGGAGTAGCTGTCACTTTTTATGTTTGCGCTTTAGCTCCATGTATATCCTTTATTTTCTTGTTCAATTTATGGAAATGTCCAGTTTTATGCTGACCAATACTGCTTTTCTATGCACGATAAACATTGTTACTGATGACATATGAAGTTTTAGTTTCAAAGTAAATTGCATTGTGTTTGTTTTTTATGATTGTGTAGATGCCCACTTTTTTCCACTGGTTGGCCAGTAACACTGTAGCACCTATTTATTACTTTACCTTGTTTAAAATTATACACATAATTCAATGTATAAAGTGAGAAATTATACTTCCATACACATCCTCCTGTATGCTGCAAAGCAATCTTGGTTTGAAAATGACACCATGAAAATATGGCAACAGATCACACCTTAATGTTTATGTCATTTATCCTGATCACATGTAACAGATTTATTAAGATAGAAGTTGCAATGCAGTGAAAGATTTGTAGCATTGTAATGATATGACAGTTTTCTGATGCATTTTGTTGGTTATTTACATAAAGAAACCTCCAATCGATTTTTCAAAAGTACAATGAATTCTTTGCTCATGCAGGTACCATATATATCAAGTGAGAGCTCCTGAAAGCTTACACCTCATAGTGAGAAAGGAGTATGGTAATCCCTATGACCAGTATGCTTTAATGATTTGGTTGCCTGAATTGGTAGACATTGATGCAAACATGCACATCATCATAACTGACGATAAACGGGACCTGGTGCTCAAGCAGGTTGCAGGGCTACCAATGGGTCACGTGCCATACATTCTCAGTTAAGGAATCTATAAATATATGGAGATGGGAATGACATCCAAAGTAACATGGTAAACAGCTTTATTTTTGATTAATTTGATAATTAAATAAAAATACATCCTTAATCTGCCCTTTAAAATATGCAATAGGTAAATCATATAAAAGAATTCATGATTAAGCTCAAAAAAAGAAAATATTTAGGCAAAAATTGTTTTGTAATTTATTCACCTACTTTATTATGTATTCATTTTAGAATGGCTATTAAAATGTGTTTGATGAGACAAGCCTTGCACTTCATACAAGTTCCAAATTCAATAATTGCACTCTACACAAACCAAGCTACATGGCTGGTCATGTTTGCTTCAATGCCTACCAATTTCTTTTTTCTGTATAGTTGTGTCACTGGTCCACCACAACAAAGCTTTCCACCATGGCCAGCGGTCGATGAAAAGGGAGGTGGCGCAGTGATCCCTGCAAACTACTTTATCACAGTCACCGATGAAAATCTTGGTACTGCCATGAAGCTGGTGCATGATGCTGTGAAAAAAATGGCTGAAAAAGATGTTGTAAAAATCACAGTTTCTTAGTCCGGGTACTATACACTACCTATAAAATAAAACTTGTTCACAGGTTACTCAGGAAAAGTTTGCAATTATAAAGTTTTTTATAAAAAGGTTTAAACTTGTATTATCAGATTTGTTTGTTGTTTACTTTTGAAATAAATGCATAATTGTCATTGTAATAGAGCTTTGTTTTCTAGTTTTTGTTTTACAACATGACATCTGTACTTGAGTTTTCAAAAATGAAAGAAACATAAGTTAGGGGCACAACACTTGATCATAGTAAGTACATGGACATGTGACTAAAAATTCTTCGCTTTTACAGTAACACAATTTATTGAAATTCACTTAGATGCTACTTTCCCTTGTCCCTATCCCAGACCTTGAAAGAGCAAAAAAAAACATGTACGATTGGATTTATCCCCTGGAGATTTCAAAAAGTGCAAAGTGGGCCAGGTAACTAATTAGTTACGTTTGTATGTTAAAGGGACAGTAACTTTTGAAATTGTTAAGTGATTTTATTGTTTATTTCATTTTCTTCCTTGAGTCAGAAACGTGTAGAAATGTCCAGTACTGTGTTAAGCCAATGAATAAAGTTAATGTATGACGAACATAGTTATTGTAGTCATAAAGTGAGCATGAGAATAATTCAAGATACTTTTTGGAGTTGATCGAAAAAGTGAAGACAAAAATCACCAAAACTTGCCAAAATAAAAGAAAATTGCATGGTTTCAGTATCATGACCTATAAAAATAGGTTAGGCCTAGCAAAAAGTCCTAATTTTTTCACTCAAAAATTGGCAAAAAGTGAAACCTTCCAAATACATATGATTTTGAGCACGTTTTGCCAATCTTGCGGGATTTTTCTTTAAGAAAAAAATGTTTTGGGTTGGGGGGGGGTCAAATAGGCTAGGTCTGGTTACAAAAAAAGCACAATTTTTTTCTAGGCTTTACAATGAATTTGACAAGTTCAGGGGTCAGTTTGTTATTGGGTTTTTTGGCCACCCTGAGACCATGGCATTTTTCATTTACCCTTAAAATTTTTCCCTTCATGAGAAAAGGTATTCCTACTAATAAGGGGCCACAAATTTTTATGAAAATGTGCGTTCTAACAGTGCCTGTGCAACTGTTACAATGTGACCGGGCTGCAGGGCCAGACGAACGCATACCGGTCTAGCGCCCTCACTCGCTGAGGGAGCTTTTTTACTTTTACTTTTGTCTGCTTGACCGTGATTTGTGGTTGTTTGTAATGTCAGACCTCCAGGGCAAAAAAAAACATGGCGTTGTTGTAGTATCGGAGTTGCCGATGAAGCGTGAGTATCGTTTTTCATAAAAGTGACCGGATACTGGTCTGGGGGGTGTAATACACAAAACCATAAATCTTGATAATGGTGCACAATATTGATAATAATGTTTTACTGAACGATTTATCACAGTTTTTTAGTCTTCACGCACGCATTTGTCGTCTGTCTGGCTGGCGCTCAGCATGCAGTCCCCGTCCGATACGCTGGTTGTACTACCACGTTTGTTGACAACATGGTTCGCTTCGTTGCCGTATAGGTGAAACAGAACTCGATCAGTAGGTTTGCAAACTCCTAGACGATACTGGGTTTGACACATGGCATATTATGTATGTCAGTGGCCATTTAAACGATGCAAGCACGAAAGGCTACTCGAACCAGCCGTTGCTGTCATCAACCTTGACCGGAAGTGTCTACGGATATACTACGGAGCCATTCAAAGTCTCGGTCCAAGGTCAGCTACTACCAACAATCATGACGACTGTTGACTCTCCGTTGATCTAACATCTCGGCCACCTAATTCTGATGCACTGACTATAATCGGAGACAGCTTTCATTCATCGTTTTTTTCTCCATGTCTGTGATTTTACCTTGCCTTGTTCTCGATATCGCGACGGTACCGAAACCCTCCAGTATGTTTGTCAACTGTACCTTTCAAGCACCCGTTTACGTCAAGTTCTGTTGTTCGCCGAAATAAAATAGCTCTTCTCAAGAAGCCATCGAAAATTAAATTTATAGACACAATTATTATTGAAATATAAACATTTGAATAACAATGTTGAACTCTGTTGATATCGTTTGCAATGAATGCTGTACTACTAGCGACATAATAATGATTGTATTGATCAGCTGATACCATGGCATGCAGCTCGCTGATCATGCTGATGTCGATGCATGAACATTCCGTTTTCTTCATCTCTGGCATTTCACCGTGTCGGCTTTTTTGAATGGCATGATATTTAAAGGTGATGTTTCAAGTTCAATATAGACGGTAGGGATGCAGTTACGTTTCATTTCCTTCGAAAATACATCGTTTTTCAATTCAAAATGAACCGTGAAAGTGCTTGTCATTTTTTGTGCTGAACGCGTATTCGGTGCAGTGCACTGTGCAGTGTGGAGTGCATGTAATATGTACAGAGTCAGGGCCGATCATGCTGGACGACGCTCACTGGCTTCAAACTCAGTTTAAATTTCCTTTTTTATTCGTTTTCTACAACTAAAAATTCACTGGCATTGCCAAAACTATAAAAAAATAGCAATAATGCACCCCCTCCCGGCCCATAATGGACTCAAGCAAACTTTGCACTCCATAATGTACTCGGCTTCGCCTCGTACATTATGTCGTGCAAAGTTCGCTTTCGTCCATTATGGGCCCGGAGGGGGTGCATTATTGCTTAAACAATGTGTAATTTTCTACTTTAAAATGGCACTCCCACTTGTTAACATTTTAAAAACACATTACTTTAATGCCAAAGGTCGATATTTGACGTGGCGACTGCGCGCGGATCACGAGGTATCGGTAAAAACATGTCCTCAAAAAAGTAAAAGTTTGAATTCCGGTGGCCCACCTAAATTCAGCTTCCGAACATCGAACGTTCGGCACTGGTGCCATTGTCAACTAAGCGATGGAGTACGAGTCTACGCTAATGCTGCTGTACGCCACAGTACCACTCGCGTCGGTGATCGGTCATGCCCCGTGGGGGAAAGCCGAGTCTTACTGACTCGGAGAAAAAACGGAAAACAAAGTTTGCTGATTGCACCAGAATTCGCATAGGTGACTAGCACAGATACGTGCGGTTGATACATAGCGGCCGCCGCTTGGTATGCATAGACGCATACCACGCGGCGGCCGCTAAGTATCGAACCACGCGTAATTATGTGGCAGACGACAAAATGTCGTCATCAGAGGCGACTAGTATTTTACACGTAGAAACTGATATCTATTTGGTATTGGTTAAAAATATAATAGAAGTGACTGAGAATAATGAAAACGACAAAACTAAGGAGAAGTTAAAAAAAACTTACCTCAAGTAAAGGCATAATGCTGTATATAAAGTCTTCGCAGTGGGAGATAAAATTGCGTCGTTCGAACTTATTATGGACTCCCTATAATATCATCAATAAGCACAACAACAAACCTACGGGGGATTTCGGGTCATACTCAGAAACGATCATAAAACTTGGTGATGTGAAAAATACGCTCGGGAAATGACATGTTTTTAGATATCCGCGCGCAGTCGCCACGTCAAATATCGACCGTTGGCATTGAAAAAAATTAGTTTTAAAAATGTTACCAAGTGGAAGTGCCATTTTAAAGTAGAAAATTACACATTTTTTTAAAATATTGAAAAAATTGAGTTTTTGTTGACCACACTCGGTTTCTAAAAGCGGAGACTCTGAAGTTACTATGGTAGCAATAGTTACTTAGAGGATGAAGTGAGTGTATATTTGGGGTTAAAACCCTCTATTTTGGTATTAATGATAAAAAAGAATTTAAGTCAAAAATTTGATATTATTTTCTGAAATGTAATATTTCACTCGAAACAAGAGTATATGACATAAGTAGATAAAAGGACTATTTTATTTTCCAGTATCTACCCTGATTCTAAAATGGCATGGGTCCAAAGACTGACACTCCAAACAAGTTAATAAAAACATGATCAGCAAAATTAAAATACCTCAAGTTCAAAATGTAAGAACTTTATTGCCAAACAAAATAGTAGTTTTGTTGCATGGTATTAAAAGAACATGGTGTGAACATTTCGGAAAATGTGACCCTGCCGTCGTGGAATAAAATTCTTGGAAATCTTGAAATCTTGACAAAAACGAAGCCAGGAAATCAGGTGACTTGTATAGATGCGCACTCTACAACTGCTTGACAAGCTAAAGTTCAACCCATTTAATATTTCAATCTTGAGTTAACAAATTTCGTAAAATCGAATGAATATTTGCAGAAAATGATTTTGAGCAAAATACGCTGTGTTACGTGCAGCGCCCCCTTAAGCGAATTCTCGAAACACAAAAATGTAGTTCTGTCGTCAACAGGGAAAATGATGTATTGGCTGGAGTCAATTGTAAATCTAAGGTGTTGAGGTGTTTATCTATGGTGCTTTTGGGGACTATATACTCAATGTTTCTAATCAGTTCTAATGCAGGATTTTCTTTATTATTTTCATGGTCTGCTAGAATGCAGCATCTCCATTTCAAGGTAAAATCCAGATTGGTAAAATATCTACAGCGTTACAGTGATGATAACCACGATTTGAACTAATCTGGCACAATTTGATCTTCATATTTGTCACATTTCTGACAACAGTTAGGCGCTTTATTGTTGAATGTTCCAATACTACAAGTTACTCATAAAACGGGTGTATAACTTAAAAAGAAAAGCAGATGAGCTTACATTTGCAGATTAAGCCGACATTACTTCACCATTCAGTTATCCCAAATTAATTCCAATTGTGGTTATATCAAATGTGCAAGAAAAATATCATATTATAATTGTAATAATCTTTATTCCGAGTATTTGCGCAAATTGAAATAACATAACACACATTACAACGTCCGCACACTGCAAAAATGCTTCCCAGAGACGAGAGAAAGCAATTTTAAAGCATTGTATGCGATAACACTAAAAGTATTTACAAATTTAATGACAATCTGAAATAGTCTCGCTCAAAAGGACACTTTTGTTTACAACAGCCATAGATGAAGTTGCTACATACATACATTTGGCAAAAAATGCATTTCCAAACACTTCATATCAAAGAGTTTGGATTGGCGTAAAAGTTCTTCATTTGTCGTTTAATATCATCCTTTTCATTACGCAAATGGTTGTTAATTAATCCAAGATATGACAGTTTTCTTACGAATGAAATGGTAAAATTTTTCTCAAATAGACGTCTGGAATAAAATTCATTTTGTAATGTTTTGGTATGATAAAAACACAATTGGATTTGTTTGTACCGAGTGCAAAGTCTTGAGACAAAGCGGATTGAATTCGAACTAAAACAAGTTTGTTCAACCTCTTCACAGACGGAAAAATTAAGACAATCTCGTCAGTATAAGGAAAATTATTAACGCATTTCCCCGTAATGTGAAAACCGATTTGGTTCCACAAAGTGGAACACAGAGTTTATCTATATAACAATCGAACATACAATAAGATAAAACCCCTCCTTGTTGAACACCATTATTAGCAGTAAAGTTCTCAGAAATAACGGTACCCCATCTGACATGAAATCCTTGTTTGAGATACAATTGTTTGACAATAATGTTTACTTTAAAAATCTAGCGTAGAGATCGCTTTACAGGTCGCTACATACATGTCAAAAATAATACAAAATTCATCTTATCACTGGTAAGATAATATTTCACAATTCAGTAAAGCGAGGACATGCAATATATTCTGACAACTTTACAAGATTTATTTGTAAAATGTTAAACTTTAACTGAATTGTCTTTCTTTACAATATATTGTTTTTCAAGAAAAACGACCAAACACATAAATCAATGGCTGACACAGTCTCATTTTCAGTCATTTCATTATTTTTTCAAGCAACGTTGATAGATGATCGACATACAGGATTTGTAAGCAACATACATATTAAATCTACTTTTTAGAGCCCCATAATCATTGTCATAAGAAAATGTCTTCTAAAATTTGCTTACGTCTACTTCGGCTAAACGTGTGTCAAAAAAGTATACGTGCAAGTTTGCTGATCGTACATATTATGTGAATTGTCCCCAGATTAGCCCAAATTTCGTCTGCAAGAGTGTTCGATGAGCACGAGTGTAATGCATTTATGTATGCCTGTCGTACAGCTCTACGGTTTAGGATAATATGAAATTATAATGTTTGCCTACAATTCTGAAAAATTCACCACAAAACCTCGGAGATTTTGTGAAGATTTCACAAGGTGACGAATAATAATAACCCGTGCACATGTGTTGTTGCCTCGTTAAATGAAAATAAATTACAAAAGTGAGGCATTTTATCTCGTACAAACGTTCATTAAGCGCAACCTATGTCAGAGGTAAAGAGGTCATACCACACAGGGATAAATTATATTAAACAACAATGATGATCATTTTACTGTTTTCTATTTGGTACTAATTGAGTATCAGTGTTCTACTGTCAACAGTTGATTTGTTAGTGTACGTTTTAAAGGTATACAGTCACCTGTAATCTAATTATGTACATATATGGTCAAAGGGGCATTCCTTGGTATTCAAAATGCCCATGTGAGGCCACTGTTTTTAAAAAGCGGCCAGCCGCTTAAAATCTGTGATTGGTTAGATTTTCCCTTTCCATGGTAAATGTGGCAAAATTTGAATAGGTGACAGTATATCTTTAATGGCATTTTCACATCGTACGTATAATATTTCTCACACAACAAAAATTGCTGCCATGTTGTCTTCTGTTGGTTACAGAGCATGATCAACACACGACCAATAAACTTTCTCGCCAACGTTTCTATAGTTTGAATTGCACAAAAAAAGATGAAAGGATTAAATGAACATTGCAACATCTGTATGTATGTCTAGCGGCTGCATGTACGGGCATTTGCGCCAAAAATATGTTAACATATTAAACAAATGTACGAACTGACACAGTTCTAAAAACTATTCGAGAATCTTTCACAGTTGACACTGGTTGGGAAGCAGTTGACTCGCTTCTTCCATTTATCTTTTTTGCAACTGACATGTAAACAATCGGCACAACAATAACATTGATAAAACAAACAGCAGGTAATACATAATACATAGTAAGTACAAAGACAGGGTCACCCAACTGTAAGCATTTGACGATGAAGTTTATTCCACCAGAAATA
>LD357420.1:0-12708 GCA_001465055.1 Ptychodera flava
GTATGTGACTGCAACTACGTTATCTTGTCTTTCAGTCGCTGGATGGAGATATATTCTGAAAGGTGTAACATTATAGTACTAGTACTTGGTACTGCCACTAATCTATGGAATCGAAACTTAAACGAGGAAATGCACTGCTTCTACTATACTTCTACTATAGTAGTGAAAAAATAATACTATTGTTCCACAAGGTTGACATGTGGAAAGTTATGTCGTATTATCATTTTGTCACCACTAAAGTTGTCTCTTTCCAGCTCGTTGCGTACATGTGACACAAGAACTGACATATGTCTAGTATAAAATCTCAAACTCTCTTGTTCTGGATACCTGTATTCAATTGAAACATTTGTAAAAGTGAGTACCTCCCCGATTGACACTCAATGAATCGTTAAAGTAAGCTTTTAAGGAAACATTCGTTTAATTCTCTCTAGCTATGGGGAACCCGCATTGCCAGAGGGATCGTGGCTGTACACAAAGCCATACTACAGGATAACTCAATATCTTATCGGTATTATCCTCGGCTATGTCTTGTTCAGACTGAAAGGAAGGAAGGTCAAAATTCACAAGGTAAATGGAAAATTGTAGAGGTGCTGCTACTGTCCTTGATGTTGCGAATATACCTTAATTTTGTCGTGTTACACATGTAATGCCAACACTGTGACCAGGATAGAATGTGATTGCTTACACCTTTACTAAAGCAATAAGCTTAAAGGATTGTGTCATTTTCGTATCAGTTTTAACTCATGATGACATAACAAATGAAGGTGTTATCATTTTTGACCGAAAACATGCCTAGCACAATGAAAGTCTATGTTAACAAGAAATGACGTGAGAACCAGGAATCGAGAACATCAGCTTTAAAGTATTCGTCAGGGTAGTGGCGAATTACAAACATTTAAGTGGGGAAAGATGTAAATGCGTAGATTTCTCTTCGGTTTTATTCACTGCTAAACGTGATGACACTGTAAATGGAAAGCAAACGACAGAGACTATGTAAGTTTTGCAATGCCAACGAAATCTAATGCGAGAATCAGGGATTTAGGACCGCAGACATTTACAATAAATCTAGGGACGCACATCGCACTGTCTTCAATGCCACAATTATCGTTTATTTTGGCCCCCATATGCTCGAGGTACTCTTGGAGGCCAATGTATTCATTCTGTCAGTCTATATATATGTGTTAGTTTGTCTGTGTGTCCGTCGTCCGTCCTTCTGTAGACCAGATTTGTAGGGCTCATACTCAAAAATCCATAACCAAATAAAAGTATTTAGTCATAATGGAATGTTTAGAAGTATATCAAGAACTAAGTGTAATTAGATAGGTTTAACTTGCATAATTAGGAAAAAACTGCCTAAATATGTTTTTAATAAATGTTATATATACCCTCATAACGAAGTAAACTTTGATAATCAATGGCAATATTGTATTTATGAATGTGAGAAAAGTTACGAGAAGGAAAAAATCATTATGATGCAAAACCAGTACGCAATATCATTTCCATTCTCCTGCAAGTACTAAGAATAAAGATTGTGCAGGAGTAATGAATGCCAGGTAGACTTTTCTTAATATGGGGGTTGGAGGTTGGGGGGAGGGTTGAGTTCCATGTGCTATAGCGAAAGTGACCTGCTATTGTTGTTATGCCAGGCAGAGAACTTGAAACTGTTGTTACAGTGTAAGATAGTAAAAGTATTTCACGCAATATAGCAACACATTGATTTTGCAGATGCAAGCCATGATGAAATAAAGTTAATCTTTATTTTATACCTATGCGATTGTGACAGCCTATTAAAGAAATATAAATCTTATTCAAGTTATTGTCAATGACAATGATGGCATAATCTTATTAGAATGGCATCTCACAACCAGTTTACAAAAGTTCATACCATTTGCAAGTCTGGTCGTTGTTTGGTTTTAGTGTAAGCCATGCCAGACTTCCCAATTAATTGAAATATATTCTATATGTTATCGTGCATGCAGCTTTGCAATCGAGAATACACTTTGTGTTCATATTGTTTTGGTGATGTTCATGCAAAATGTATTTTTAGATTATTGATATTCATGAAATAAACACATTTCTGTTGATATCTTTCATGAAGTAAATGTCATTGCCATTAAATGATGTTCATGATATGAAATGATATCCAGCATATTGTATCCACCAATATTCATTTTTGTACCTTAAATATATCTTCTTGATCCAAACTCTAATCGACATGAGAAACAACTAGCCAAATAAAAATCTTAACTGTGGAATACTCAACTTACCTATTTAAGTTGTACTATAATGATATTTTTGTGGTGTCCAAAGAAAAATTGAATATTGAAAGAATCAAAGTGATTGTATGTTTCTAACGGGTTACAACAGACGAGGGTTGACTTTTTACTTTGATTCATCTTTTCGTTAGCTCTTTAATTTATGAAACAGCGTAAGACCAATTTGCAACTGTTAAAGAATAGGAGAGATTTAATGTTCCCATTGTCCCTGTGCTTCTATTTTTAACACGATCATCTGTTCCACATGATTAAAGTATGGCAGCCTTTCTCTGCGTTTAATCAAGTTATAAAGTGCACCTTAGAAACAGACATGGGTAACAATCATTTAATTAATTCCTTCTTTACCACCATTTCAGGTTCTCAACGTCTTTCTATGGTGCTGTTCTACAATAGTTGCCTATCTGGTTATTTATGGACCATACTTCAGTACCGATGAAAACCCTACCCCACAGGCGGCGTCAATTCTCTACCTTTCCACCCACCGATTTTTACTCTCTGCTTGCATCGGATGGGTTATATTTGCTTGCGCCACTGGAAATGGAGGTATGACAATTCTGACAATAATTTTCCCCTCCATCGGAATATGCTGTACCCTGTGCTCTATGAATAAATTCAAAAGTATCAGGATTCAGCTTTATTCCAGCGTATTTATCATCTCTAAACCAGCACGTTTAATGTCAACTATAATCGTTGTGCATTAGTTTGGCATTCAAGCCCACAGAAAGTATTCGATATATTTACATCCATCTCAAGAAATTAGAAAATCGCTTGCCGGACCCATAGTTGTGCAACAACATCTGAGTTGATCTCTGTCATGATGAATTCATATTGGTTTTCTGTGGCTTCCAAGTTTTGGTCGATGTGCAGTGGCTCGGAATTTAATACGTGATCGGTAGATTTTAATTACTTACAACAACTTACGGAGTGTGAAACAAAGGCTCTTGTGTAACTGATTGGCTGTTTTGAAATGAATCAATGATGACAATGACATCGAGCCAACCAATTAGATACAACCTTCAGGGACGCCTTTACAGCCATAGTTAATTGAAGGTAGCAAGTGTCTTGGATATTCGGACTCTAAAATGTTTACTTCTTTTCTGATATACCATTTCTTTAGGCTTATTTAAAGATCTTTGACTAAAACATTCCCCGCTCAGTATTTAAAAAAATCGAAATGTTTATTTCTTCCCCAAATTTTTAATTTTTTCTCATAGTTAACACAGGAATGGCGGCCATATTGAATTTTAATATCGGTAAATGTTAGGGACCTTGTTCTCTAGTCCATATTTTGCCAGGTGACCCTTGATTTTCATTGTCGATTTGGCGAGAGAATTGTTGAAAATTTCATTGATAAAAGTTTTAAGTTTTTCATTTTCGATGCGCATACTACCTTAAATTGGTAAATTTGCCGGCTTTGGACATTTTCATCATCGACACGTGCATGTCCAATAATCCTCACTGCGTTTTACCCCAACTTCTTCATATCCCGGAACTAAAATTTCGATAACTGCAAACTTCGACGCCAAAAGTATGATTTGAATATCAAATTGCTGAAAGAGGCTGTTGTAAGTTACAAACAGCACATGTTTAATGAACAGTACACATATCCCAATAAAATTTGAATACTGACTATGTGTGTCTTTCTCACACACATACACACTCACCAAATCGTGAGTTTTGCATACGTTGTTGTAGACTTGGTTCAAGTCTGTGATTTAGTGAATTTTTGAGTGAAGTGAAGACGACCATTTGTGTTCTCTGTCTTCATATGAAACGTTTGAGTGGGATGAATGCGATGAGTGGAGTGAGCGCTGTACGAGTGGGATGAATGCGATATAGGGGAGTTTCACCCGGAATCACAGACAGAAACTAACTCACTACTGCGCAGACTCAAGGTCAATGCGTTCGATCACCAGGGAAACCTGACCTGGACTGCCAAATTTATAATAGCTTTTTATGAAATACTCTTAGAAGAGTTACAAATCAACCTGTGCAAATGATATTATTTTTTTTTTGAAAATTCACCGATTTGAACCAAGTCTAACATAATTGTTGGTGCGAATTTACTACGATAATCAAAATAGAGTTCAGTCCCATTTCTACAAACGTAATTGGTTTCGTTTATTTGACGGTTGGTTTCATGGTTTCTTAGTCCCTGAAGTTGACGTAGTCTGCTACTATAATATATTCTAATCCCATACTTACTGGTAAATTTTCATTAATTTTCCTGTATTTAATCCAGGACCAGTGGATCGATTTCTCTCCTGGCGTGGATGGTTGCCTCTAGCTCGTGTGAATTACTGCGCTTATCTGCTACATTTAACCGTGATATTAATGTACACTTGGAGTTTGAAATACCTGTGGTTTTATTCGAACTTTAACCTGGTGAGTATGCATGGAAATGAATGTAACTTTCAGTGCCAACTTTAGATCCTCTTTACTCAACAGCTCAGCTTAGGTGAACATTCTTATCAACTCTATGGGGCTACGTGACAGTACTAAGTGTCATCTGGTCTGCAAAATGTTCCAATTACAATGAAACTCAATGAAAGAAGTGGGTATATCGTAGCACATTATTTCGAATACTTGAGCTACGCATTAATGGCCGGTTGAAAGATGGAAATCTATTGCTGTGTATGGCCGATCAATTTCTAGAATGTATTAGTCATGGACTAATGGTTTAGTTTCGTTCCATCTTATATCAGCACGGCATTTTCTTAAACAGCTCAGTTGCATTCAAGGGTTACAAGACCATATTCCAATCATTTCAAATTCTATCGTTTGCGTGTCTTCTACACAGGCCGCGGTATCGATAGCAATGGTCGCCATAACTTACGCTCTCGCAGTGATCTTCACCATGGTGATAGAGATACCGATAATTGGTCTGGAAAAGATCTTTTTCCCTGTCAAGAACAAGAAGAACTAGTGATAATGTTATCACTGAAGACAATACACCACTGAACCAATTAACGTAGGCCACATATAAACACATTGCTCCGAAGTGTAGGATACGCTCAATGGATGTTGATGCACGGCACTGATTTCATTCGATAGTCATCTAAGCTTGCAGCCTACTTTAAATAACATGCCTGATAAAAACTATATGTTAGAACGAAGTTTCCTGCCGTAATCAATAGTACAAATGTCTACTCTCTCATTAGCTGGAGATGTTCTGGAAATAGAAGAAAGAGAGTAGTATTTTCATTTTTTATAGATTGTTGAGATTAATTAAGATGTTTAGAAAGGGCCGCTTTAGAAGCTGGTAGAGATCTGTTCAATATGCCTTTCATGACATAAGAAAAATACACATTGTATATTAGTTTAGGAACGCAGTATTTAAATAGTTGCAAGGCATACGAAGTTTATTGACTTACGCTTTCAGTACTTTATCAGATCGGATAGACAGTGATAATAATTTACTACTGAGTATCAGCATTTCAATCCGAGCCTGAAGACTCCATGACATTAGACTGGGATACAAGACCGTTGACTGACATTGTTTATCGGTATTATCTCGTCTTTGCAATGAATTCGTTATTCTAATTATGCTGTCTCTCATATAGGCTGAAACTATCTCTCGTCTGGTCACGGACACTCTATGGCTACATATGCTATATAGGCTACATATGATCTGCACTTTGGAAACGAACTAAATGTAGAAAAACAAAATCAAAATGAATGTATGCTGGCACTTACTGTAGTCTATGGATTGTACCCATGATAAGAACATAACACTTATACACGCTCATAGAAACTATTGTAGACCAGCACAAAATCACATCCCTGAACGCTTCCCACGCCACGTAGTGTGAATATCATCTTACAGCCTGCCCCCACGAGTGTGCATGCACTTACAGTCATGATTTTGTAAGCATTCAGTGATCAAATTTGGGTACGGCAGAGGGTAGATATGGTCATCGTCTAATTAGTATACAAAAAAGAGAAAATTATGGTCTCGAATTGTATAACGCATCAACAATGGTGTATGTCGAGGTTCAGGGGAAAAGTCTGCATCAAAATAATTTCTACGTCATCGAGAAGGGGATAACCTATTAAAAATTATAACTAACCAAGAATGCAAATATAAATATAAATTGGCAAATATAAACGTCTTGGTAATCAAAACGATTTTTCATAATTTCCACTTTGTGTGAACCTGTTTATCCTTTACATATGAAATACGTCAGTAAAATAAATATTTTGAGATGTATCGAGCAGTGTGGACTTATATGGTTTTGTTTACTTCAGCGTTATCTGTACAGCACTGGGCAAACAGTGCAGTTGTACCGCAGAGGAAAATACTTGACAGATTTACTTTGTAGGGCAGGTTGACGACCACTTTTGATTGAGTATAGGAAATAGGGATCTTGCTGTCCTAGATTGGTAGGGGGGCAAACTTATTTGAAGGTGCGATAGAATTCTCCCGAAATATCTACCAAAACCCTTTAGATATGTGTGTTTGTGATATATACTTTATAAAATCCCCCAGTATTCTGAAACGATTGTGACTCATCGAAGACGAGCGTTTCCCTAGCTCAGTGGCAGTATCCCTACTCGCCGACCGGCTTTGATGGATACAGCTCTTCGGGTAAGGGTTTTTGATGAAGTCACACTCGTTTGGGATACTGGATGATTAAATCTTTTATCACATAAATAGACTAACTTATTTCTATTCCAAACACCTATTTTCCATGCAATGTATTTTGACCTCATTGCGTCAGCATGCATGGCAGATGAAGTTGTTCGGTTCCAGGGCTCCAGGTGATTTGGGTCACGGACGCATGTTCCTTAGCCAGAGTACTGAATGTAGTACTACCAAACGGTCTATCTCCGTTGGATATTCCAGGGATGTAGAAAATTTTAGTTACAGGCGACAAAATAAAGTGTAGGCACTTACTAGTTGTTTGTGAGCACGTTAAATTTCGTGCAAAATGTCCTGAGATTTTTACTAATAATTTTCACAGTCGACAAATTTTAGCACACGGTTGTTTTCGCTCGCTGCCAGCTATCTTCTATATTCCTGCATTCTCGCAAAATTAGGATAAATGTAGGCATCATGACCGATCGAACACACTGCAACGAAGTCGACATTTTGCCTCATCTGTTAATAAATCGTATTAAATCTTGAATTCCACGTAATGTAATCACCTTCAGATTTCCATGTATTCTATGCACACGACACTACACCAATGAAAATGGAAAATGAAATGGCCTTAAATGAACGAGGACGGGAGGAGCTCTGACGCAGTATGATGATCGCACGATCGCAAATTTTGTTCTCAGTTTCTGAAACGCTGTTTGAACTGTGAAGGAAAGCCTTGTGCCACTTCGTCGTCATAAATAATGAGAAAGTTCTTCAAGATTTACGCTGCCACCGCGTCTAATTGACCGTGATGTATTCCATGTGTAGTCTCTATGTATGGCGTTTAGTAGCACTGCAGCTAGAGCATCGTCAGATCTCAGGTCTCGGTATTCCTCGAAACGACAAGATACAATTGAACTTTACTGGATTTATGGTAGACCTACACAGAAGAAAAGTGGCTGCTTTGGAAACTTTCGAAATTTACATTGCATGTAAAGGAACTTTGATGACACGATTAATGCAACATAGAAATCCATTAATATAAAAAAAATCAGCATGAAAGAAATTTGCCTTTTTATAGATGAGAATGTACTTTAAAATCCATGGCACTTCAACTCTCGTGGTGGTACGGGGTGATTGGAAAAGGTATTGGGGGGAGGGGGACAAAGGAAAACCTGAAATTATACATTTTTGATATTGTGCGTGGGGCGCTCTACATGCAGTCGAAAGGGATTGGAATAGCTATTGAAACCAAGCCATCGTGTAGTCTTCTCAAGTATTTGATGATTGTTTTACCAAAGGCGCCCGCGCTATCGATTAAATTGAGATATGGCCTAGGGCACTTGTTTCTCATCAATCAGTGTGTAAAGATTGTGTCCATACTGGATAAACATGTGAGAAAATTCAAATTACCCGTTAATGGAATTGTTCTTCGTTCACCCCTTTTCGTTAAAATCTGAAAGTGGCGGGCTTCAAGCCCGTCTAGTCGCGTACTTTGTAGGTACGGTCAAGGTCATTCCTTACTCCGATATTTTAAATACAGGATTGCGTTTCAGTGAATATCCATCGTTGTAATCAACGGAAAGTCAAGAGTTTTCGCCCCTCGCGTTGGTCGTTCATCTGGAACACCAGAGAGACCAAACAGGCTGAAATGGCCGACACAAAATCCGTTCCTACCACAATAGCAGTGATGGTACTACTTAGCCGTTTTGTTGAGGCTCAAGACGTTATGGACGCTAAATTCGATGTGCTGTCTCGAACACTGCAGAATGACATCAACACGAGCCATCCGCTGAAAGCGGTCACCTTTGACTGTTACTGGAACACTGTACAGTAACAAAAACATACGCCAGAAGTAGTAAGTATCTGGTGTTTCAATTCACTTTTACTATTACATGAACGCAGCCCAAATAATATATACTTCATATAGCACAGCTATTCTTTGCCCAGGCTGTTGTACATTACCCTCTCCCTTTCGCGGCTGTATTCTACAGCTGCGAGTATCACGATGCTGTGTATTGCAGCTACACTGTGTACACTGAGTGATTTATAACCCCCTGAGTCGTATATGGTTAAATGATATGACGTCATTAAGTGAAAGGGGCAATTCTCATGGTTTAGTCTTTCATATACGTTGACAAGAACGGTGATTGCATACATCAAAGACCCGACCCCAGCAAACCTCTCAGGGACAATCTGTACCATCATGGCTGTGTAAGACCAATCGCCTGTCATTTCTAACGAATTCGGCAGCGAGTGTTTTGCAGCCACTTAAAAATCATCGTTAGGTTGAGTGAACGCTAACAAGGAAAAGCCAAAAGACACAGACAGGCTCACACTCTTTTCCGCATGATCACCTATAACATATTGTGTTGATAATCTAGACTTTCCTTCAAAAGTCCATGTGGTATTTAGTTGTAATTCATGATCTTCAGAGTCCAAGACAGGGGGGCTTTCAATGTTATGGCTGTCTTTATTAGCAAGTGATCAGACACTCCTTAAGGACATACAAAGTCTTTAAGAAGGATTTTTGGAATGGTCAGTTAAGCTCTAGCGAGCTGTCATATAATAATGAGCGTCAAAAATGTCATCATGTTTGGGACATGGAAAAACCAGATTATTTTCCTATATATGTTCTCTACATTAAAAGTGTGTTAATTAACAAACCCAATCTATTATTTTCTACACGTCTTTTAGATCACTTTTGCATGCTGTATTACCGATCGAGTAAACATCGGCTGCAGTCGTTGAGGATTATTTGAACTTTTTATACTGTTGTATGATCGACATTGATGAAATCAAACTGGTATAATAAAACACTGACTGTGAAATTTCCACAAAGGTGATAGGCCGTCCCTTCCATACAGATCATACTTTCGCTCAGTCCGTCGAGTGACTATGTCACACATTGTGAATACCACGCTGCACGTGCCTGCGTCAAGCGAACATTCATAGTCACATATCAGGTTTTGCTGCCCCAGTAATCGAACCACGTGAGAACTTCAGTTGGCCTGTGATTGGCTTGCCATAGT
Source organism: Ptychodera flava (assembly GCA_001465055.1). Classification (NCBI taxonomy): domain Eukaryota; kingdom Metazoa; phylum Hemichordata; class Enteropneusta; family Ptychoderidae; genus Ptychodera; species Ptychodera flava. The sequence goes on from LD357420.1 coordinate 9,891, forward strand.
GGTAGAGCGTTTGACCTATCATCAGGTGCTGCCAACTGGTTAATTTCATCAATGTCACAAAATCATTACAAAAGACTTTTCGAAGGCTGATATACTGATTTTACAAAGTTTTGACCTTGACCTAAAATTTGGAGGGGACAGTAGAGCTTTTTGTAAAGTAGAGCTGTTCGTTGGCGGCACCTGTATCGGAATATATCTCCATGTTGGACAGTGTCATGTACATTGTATCCTGAATGTTTGTATTATTTTAACGGTCACAATAATGTAATCCCATCGTATGAAACTCGCCATTTAGTTGTCCCTGTGTCTACTCTACTGACAAATTAACAATTCGATTTTTTGCGTATGATACGCCGTGAAAGTAAACAAATCCAACAGCATTGCAATGCAATTGTTTCAAACGTCACTCTAAGATATATATATATATATATATATATATATATATATATATATAGTGTTTAAATGGGATGCGTGTGTTGACGTCAACGTTACAGTACTGAGAGTCGTCTATTGTGCAAAATGTTCCAAGTACACCGTAATTAATGAAAGAAGTAGGTATATCGTAGCAAATTATTTCGAATACTTTAGATATTCATTAACAGGAGTTTAAAAATTGGAAATTCTTCCTTCATTTTGCTGTGTACAGCCGATCAATTCAAAAATATAGTAATACAGGTTATAGTTTTATCGTCATTGTGTGTCTTCTCCCTGGACAGAATTCTTTTTGATCTGATGCCAAACACACTTGCATGCCTAATCCTGGCACCTCAGGCCAATATGATTGACTTTGAAGAACTATGTCGACCCCGGTTTCCTTCTCGACGACACAACTTTCTATCGGGAGAACAGTTGGAAATTGTGGTAGCGACCCGTTCCTTCTCGACGACACGACTTTCTATCGGGAGAACAGTTCGAAATTGTGGTATCTTCGGATAATTATGTAAGGTGGAGAAAGATCGTTAATGATCGATAAAAGTGCTTGATGTGAAGGAAAATATTATGTAAACATAACAGATTTTGGACAATTGCATCAAATGGCAACTTGAAAGTAATGATTTCCACATTCTATCATCACGAATCTTCTAAAACATGTTCAGTTGCATTCTCCGGCGTGCGTTTTTTGAGCGAGAACGCAAATGAGACTCGGACCAAGTCAACTTCTGGAGATATTTCAATATCGCTAAAAGCACTTATAAGATTTTTTCTTAACGAAGGTAACGGAGGATTTCGGTTTCCTGGATATGTAAATTTATGGGGAAGTTTTGAAATGTTGAAAATGAAACTGTGATTTTCCGAAATTATTTGTGTCGTCAGACAATATGAGCGAGAGTGCCTCCCATATGGTGCTATGTCACGTAAAATCTCCTTATATCTTTTGAAAGACATCGTTTTCTTGGTAGGCATTTACAATTTAAAAATAACATTGTTATTACACATTACAATGAAACATTCAAAATATTTGTATACGAGAAATGCAATTCGGAGAGTCATTTTGATTGTGTTCTATAAATATAAACGTCTTGATGTTCACACTGACATATTTAAGATTCCGCTTTGTAAATATTTTTGTGAAACTTCCACTTTGTGTGAACTTTTAAAGTCTACATATCACAGTAAAATACATATTCTAAGATGTATCAAGCATTGTGAGACGTCTAATGTTAGCACATTTCGTTCTTCACACCTTGATCGGCAGTTTAAATAGAAACGATCGCACTAAACAAACCACGACAAGACAAGTACGTTGATCAATTCATCGATTGTGAACGATAACCGGGCTCTTCACAGCTCTCTCTCTCTCTCTCTCTCTCTCTCTCTCTCTCTCTCTCTCTCTCTCTCTCTCTCTCTCTTAATTTCAAAGCGGTATGGTTGCACAAGCATGAAAGGACAGATCTCCTGTGAATTGTCCGACACATTTATAAATGCAAAGACGTTCTATAAAGAGTCACTCTGGTTATTTAGTCTACAGAACTGCGATGTATTTCACGTGTATTCTTTGCGTACGACCTTTGACACTGTAATTAGAGCTACTTCTAATCTCGAGACCTAATAGACGTATACCATTTAGGACATAAATTTGTGTCCTAAACCCCAGCGTCGCTCACGTTGATTGGTAGGTCTTATGTCCCTATGTCCCATCTGCGTTCATTCATTGGCTGGCTTTATGTCCTCAAGTCTCATAAATATTTACTGTTCCGAATGCAACTCATTCATTGGCCGCCATATGTTCTTGTCCCTGCCTCACTTTCGAGTGTTCCTTGTCTCGTTCTGCCATGTGCTCATTACTGTAACGCATCTGCGAGCCCAGCCAATCATTACCAGACAGCTAAAAACGTAGTCGCTACGTTTGTGAAGACAAATTTGTCATTGCACCTGCGCTGCACTTAATCTCATTGTCAGAAAGCTCCAGCATCAAAGTTGTCTGCATTTCCCTGACACGTGGACATGCGACACGTGGAAATATTGGTCTTATTAGATGTAAATATTTCTGTCAGTAAAAATATGCTGCTTCTTACCAAATGAAAATTATACAACTTTGGAGTTACACTCTTCAGCTACAGGTTCATTTGTACAACAAAATGCTTGCCATCGGATTGTGTATTAAAGCTCCATTAGCTGTCGCATTTAGCTTTTTTAAGTATTGTTCTCCGTTTTGACTCCAGTTTCTGGTGTTAATCCCTGGGCTATGATGAAATAATTCCAAATGCATACCTTTTCGATGTTGCGTAAATGGATATAATCAGGCGTTATTGTTGAATACTGTATTCAAGTCCGGACTAGAATTCATTTATCAACAGTAACAATAGTCATTACACAT
>LD357420.1:18255-29618 GCA_001465055.1 Ptychodera flava
CGCTGTCATTCGTTTCTGGAATTTGGTGACCAAGGCTTTACGAGTAGATAAAACACCCTGAATTGAGCACTCTGATTGGTCAATCAACAGTAGATAGTTTTTAAATACTGGATAAATATGAGAGAAAATTCACGTTAACCGTTTCGATAATGGAATCGTCCTTCGTTCACTCCCTTTTGTTAAAATCTGAAAGTGACGTGCTTCAAACCCCGCTTGGTCGAGTAATGTGTAAGTACTGTCAAGGTCACTCCATACTCCGATATTGTAAACACAGGATTGCATTTCAGTATATATATCCATCGTTGTAATCAACGGCGTCAAGAATTTTCCTACCCCGCGTTGGTCGTTCATTTGGAACACCGGAGAGACCAAATAGGCTGAAATGGCCGACACAAAGTCCGTTTTTACCACCATAGCAGTGATTGTACTGCTTAGCCGTTTTGTTGAGGCTCAAAACATCATGGACGCGACCTTCGCTGTGCTGTCTCGAACACTGCAGAATGACACCAACACGACCAACCCGCTGAAAGCGGTCACCTTTGTCTGTTACTGGAACACCGTACAGTATATGCTCGACCTTAATGCATCGAAAACGTACGCCAGAAGTAGTAAGTATTTGGTGTTTCAATTCACTTTTACTATTACATGGACGCAGCCTAAATTATACATACTACATAGCACAGCTATTCTTTGTTTTTCGTTAGGTATATGACGGCTAACAGCTGTTCCCTTAAACATGATGGCTTCGTTTCGCGTCTGTACTCTATATCTGCGAATATCACGAAAGTGTATTGCAGCTACACTACTCTGTACACTGAGTGATTTATAACCCCAAGAGTCGCCTATTGCTAAATGTAACGTCATTAAGTGAATGACGATTCGTATGGTTAAGTCTTTCATATACGTGAACAACGACGGTTGCATACAACAAAGACCTGACCCCAGCCAACCTCTCAGAGACAGGCTGTACCATGGCCTCTGCAGAGCCTAGGGTGTGGCAGTTATGTAGAACCATTCGCCCTGTCATTTTCTATTTAATATCAAAGTGCCATCTTAAACAAATAGTATATTCGGCAGCGAGTGTTTTTGCAGCCACTTACAAATAAAATCACTCCTAGGTTAAGTGCACGCTAAAAAGCAAAACTCAAAAGACATACACACGCTCACTCTATATTCCGCAGCTTTGATCATCTCTTACATTTCGTGTTAATAATCTTTCATCCCTACAAAAGCACCAGTGGTATTAAGTTGTAATCCATGATCTTCAGAGTGAAGGGCATTGTCATTACTAGCAAGTGATCAGGCATCCCTTTATGGGCATACAAGGTCTTTAAGACGATTGTTGGAATGGTCAGTTAAGCTCTAGCGAGCTGTCGTATATAATAATGAGCGTCCAAAATGTCATCTTGTTTGGCACATGGAAAAAACAGATTATTTTCCTATATATGTTCAAAACATTAAAAGTGTTTTAATTAACAAAACCAATCTATTATATTCTACACGTGTTTAAGATCACTTTTGCACGCTGTATTACCGATCCGGTCAACATCGGCTGCAGTCGTTGAGGATGATTTGCAACTTTTTACACTGTTGTATGATCGACATTGATGAAATCAAACTGGTTAAAACACTGACTGTGACATTTCCACAAAGGTGATAGGCAGTCCCTTCCATACAGATCACACTTTCTCTCAGTCAGTCGGCGAGTGACTATGTTACACATTGTGAATACCACACCTTTAAACACAACGCTGCACGTGCCTGCGTCGAGCGAACATTCATAGTCACATGTCAGGTTTTGCTGCCCCAGTAATCGAACCACGTGAGAACTTCAGTTGGTCTATGATTGGCTTGCCATAGTGGTAGAGCGTTTGACCTACCATCAGATGCCGCCAACTGGTTAATTTCATCAATGTCACAAAAATCATCACAAAACACTTTTCGAAGGCTGATATACTGATTTCACATAGTTTTGACCTTGACCTAAAATTTGGAGAGGAAGTAGAGCTGTTCGTGAAGTAGAGCTGTTCGTTGGCGGCACCTGTATCATGATATACTCCCATGATATATCTCCATGTTGGACAATGTCATGTACATTGTATCCTAAATGTTTATATTACATTAAAAGTCATATTTATGTAAACCTATCGCATGAAAATGCCATCTTGTTGTCCCTGTGTCTACTCTACTGACCAGTTAAAAATTCGATTATTGCGTAAGACATAATATATATATATATATATATATATATATATATATATATATATATATATATATACCACATAGCACATAGACGCACACATACGATTTTTCGATAGATTATTATGTAGCCCCGTATTATGAGTCTGCCCTTCAAACTGTCAACCTGAGACAGTTATAGATTCCTACTGCGTATACCCTTAATCAAAAGTTATTTATCTCATAAAAAAACAATTTAACTACCTGAACAATAACTAATGAACTCCTAGACTACAATCAATTGCAGTTTGTCCAGGAAAGTCCCAGAAGTACATTATATATAGGGCGTCACTGGTTTCATTTTCACATTTGAGCTACAGTTTCTTAAGTACCTGATTACCATAATTGGAATTGAATGTTACCATTTAGGTGTTCGGAATTTTGGTTGTCAACTGTAAATATATATCTTTCGTGATATAGCGGAGTTTTCAGAAACTTGCTATAATTTCCTTGGATGCACTAAAAATGGCAAGAAAATCCGGGTTCCTTCGAAGTCTGTCTGGACACTCCTTTTATAATAAAATTAAACAATAATCGTGTCCAAGTGTCTATATCAATTGGCATTCTAAATTTACGATAAACTTTATTCAAAAGTGATTTCTATCCTGTCGAAATAGTGGTTCAATTTATTTGTTATCTAGCCATACAGATGGTCATTCCCATTCCGAACCTACATCAATACAACGAATGTTAATACTTCTTAGTACTTTTATGAAATTTTGTTCATATGGATCTGTATCATCATGACATTTGATGCACAGTATAAGAATTTCAACATTTTCTCTTCATTTACCTCTCGAATCTTTCTTTTGGTTATGGTCATCACTTTCACCTGATGCTAAAACTAACAATTATACCTTGGTTCATTTTCAGTGTATTATTCGACTGGAACGATTCGAGAAGACTACGACCTTACTTGGAATGCCAAAGATGTTGGTGATTTCACAATGTGCCGACGATCTGGAAAGTCTGAGGGCTATGGAACCTCATTCGTATCAAAATATTGTTTGACTAACACGAATGTTGATCCGGTCAGTGCACAAAATAGTTGTCAAACATGAGCCTTGGAGTGACTGTTATGTTGTTATGTATGTTCCGCGAGAACATACGTACACTTGCAAGTATATATATATATATATATATATATATATATATATATATATATATATATATATATATATATATGAGTGTGTGTGTGTGAGTGTATATAAAAGAATTACTTTAAGTACAAAGAAATGAAATCTGTTACTTAAGTTACACGCATACTGCCATCCTCAGACAGAAGATTGTCTGAGGACTGCAGGATGCATGAAACGTAAGATATATATTATTACTTTGTACTTGAAGGAGTAATTTATGTTATTATTTATAATGCTCTTACAGTGTACAGTGTACAAAAACAGTTTAGATATTGTTTAGATTGTGTTTGAGTGTTTAACAAGTTGAAGTGTGGCGAACAAAGAAACAGAAAGTATTAACCTAATGACTGACACGCATTCCTATATCTTTAGACTTACGAGCTCTCAATGGGTGTGTGCTTACCAAACTCTTGTTCTGACGAAGATATCCAGATTCTTGTGATGGCAGGTATGTTATTACTTTATCAGTGGAATAGTTCTTTAAAAAATATCTTCACCATTTACTGCAGTCGTGCTGTAAAACGTCATTGGTGTGAAGTTAGTCAATTTTCATGAGTGTTATAATATCTGAAAGCGAAATCGGACGGCAATCAGTCGTCAGATATATGTATTACTTTGTGAAAAATCACCAAATAGAGTTTATGATTTTTGTGATACAAAACGTCAACAAAATCGATTAAAATGAAACTTGGCCACTCTTAGCGGCCGTCCATAATAAAAGCTGACGTACAAGAAACGTAATTCCTTCGTTTTACTTGAAACCCCCTCCCTCCCCCCTCAAAACGAATGTTTTTATGCAAAATCAATTTCGTATTATGATCCCGTTCCTGACAAACCCACACGCACCTCTCCGATCCTCACGTCCATGAAAAAATACCGGAAGGGCACATTAATAAACCTCAACTTTACGCGTTTCACTTTTTAAGACAGAACATTTTCATATATTTCGCACGAAGGAAAATGTTTCACGTACATGTTTCACGTTGAAAAACCATACAAGTTTTTATTTCACATTTATGTCTTTCCGGTGTCTTTTCTGTCTCCGTATTTTGTGGTCATTCTGTTCTCGATGAACGCGAAGGTAGTATTGCGTCCTCGCTGCAAAGTCGCACTTACAATACAATAGACGAAAATCCTTATGCGATTTTGACGCACACAAAACTAAATGAGCTTTTTGCCCCCCTCCCCCCTAAACGAAAGAATTACGTTTGTCGTGCGTCAGCTTTTATTATCGACGGCCCCTTAAGCAGAGAGCAAGTGATTTATATCTGCGGTGTCATACAATGTTGAAACTTTGAAAATCCATACGTAATTTGCAGGATATCTGGAGCGCAACCCTGAATTGCCATCGTGGACGCATACCGAAACCGTGTGTTCACCAGTCAGTTATCCATATACCTGGCCCGACTTTTTAGCCATGTAAGTACATTGTATACTTAGTAGGTTATACAGCGGCTGTCACCCACTTTACCTGTCAGAAGACTTTATTTATTTATTTATTTATTTATTTGTGACAAAAGTCAAGGGTCATGGGCAGATTTTCATTCATTTTAACGACTTCCCAATACGCAGACACGTTCCTGATATGAATTATGAACTACTTCGAAAGAGGGATAAAACTGCAGCAAATGGAAATTGATACAATAAAATACTAATCGACCAGCGGTAGATAACAACATCTATTAAAAGCCGAGGGTGAAAACACGGACGTTGTGGGCTAAACTCCTCGTCAGCACCCACGATATGAAAATTTCTTGTGCGATTTTCAAAGTACATTATGTAAAAGTGTCCAGTTTTTACTGTTGCAACACATCCTCTACATATAATAAGAGTGTGCTACTTTTTAGCCAGTGTTGATTTTTTAATTTTAGTCCTGCCTATAAATGATCAGTCAACAATACCAGCGTATAATATAAGCAGTATGTCTTGTTTGTACTGCAAGTAATAATTTATACCTAAACATACCAAACCGAGAAGAAGCATGAAATCTTGTTTAATAGATTAAAATAATAAAAGAATATTTTTGAGTTGAAATATTTAGGTTAGTCACTTGCTCTACAAGAATATGCAAGAGTCTCAATCCTGGGTTTTATGAAGTTGGAATAAATTATCGTTTAGTCTGCCTATTGGCTGTACATCGTCATATGAAATTATTATATAAAGTTGTGTTGTATTCCTCGTTTCCCTACAGTAAATCCTTTAAGAAGCGAAATGCACCTTCAGATCAGCTTTTTTTATTACACTCAGACTGTCACAATGCTTTTCCTGCTGCTGCTTGTATCGTGTCATTTTAAGTGATTGTATGGAATTTTTACCTCTTGGTATTTTCTGTTTTACGGCTGGTTCACAAAAAACTGAGAGGGGCTGGGGGAATTCAGGGGGGATTCTCTTGAACATTTTGGGGGCGGTGGAGCGGGACCTGAAAATTTTTTGGTTTCCATTTATCTTTACATATTTAAATTCTGAGGTTTGTCAGGTAATTTAATGAAAAATTAATAACATTTTAATGTCATCCAATTGTTCCAATGTTAGTAATAATTAAACAAAATCTAGAACACTTTTGTCACATTCCATGACCTTTATCTGGAAAAAATCTTAGCATTTATGATTTTTCATAAAAGAAAGAAATGTATGGGCCTAGTAATGGGCAGAAGCTGCAAATGTTGATAAATTTTTTCAATATTTCTATGCAATATATCAAATACACTTTCTTGTTGTCTCCATACAGCATGCTGAAACACACACTATTCAATGTGTCGAGAAAACTTTTATGTATAAGTATGTATTGAATTGGATTCCAGGCTGAAATTCATTTGTCAATGATACAAATGCACAGTACACAAACACTGCAGGCTGTGTTGGCAAGCTGAGTTTTGGACACTTAAACATGCCGTAGGGAGTAGAACAAGATAACGGTTGTATAAACTGAACAAAAATATTATCAAATAATCAAAGTTAATACAGCTACTTCCTCAATGCTACTGCAGGGTCAATGTCACTCAGCAGTAACAGAGATAACTCTGACTCTGATTTAGTTGAGAAAGAGTTTCGGTCATATGACGCTCATGACAGTAAAAACTTGTACATAAGATCAGACCAGAGAGCAACACATTATATGGAAGACCAGGAAACTTGAAAGTTATCAGGGATTTTTGAAATCTGGCATATGAGGAATACGGCAATCAAAAAGATGGGGTCATCATGGTTGATTTTCTAAATTTTCATATTCTCATCGTAAAATAACATATAAATAAAACTTTGAACAGTAATACACTAAAGAATTTAAATTAAAAAAAATGTATGACTGAATAGAATTATCTATTTTCTTCCAAATTTGCCATTATTACACCCAAAATGCTAGAGATTAAAACGTTTATTTTATGGAATATTTTAATCTTCCAGTATTGTCAATTTTGAGCAGCATCTAAGTCATATATATTTTTTGGTATTTCACTTTGATCAATTTTTCACAATTTGGCAAAATGTAGCCAGGAATTCACAATTTGCAGACACTCTCATGATCTTTATCTTGTGAGCTCTTCAGCTGGTGCCATTGACCTGGCCAGAGTTGGATTAACTCAAGTTGGCTTAGACTGATACTTACAAAAATCCGCTGAATGCATTTAAAAATGAATCAATTTAAGAACTGAAGTATAGGGATATAGCTCTTACTACAAACTGCTAATAACAGCTTGTGTCAAACATCTGCGAGCAGAGCTGCCCAATACATGTCTATTTTTTTTCTTTTCGCACACCCCTCATAAGTATGCGGCTATATGATAATTGGGGAACTTGAATGTTTTGATCATGTATACGGGGGGAACTTGAAAATGTTTGAGGGTAACGAGGGGGATTTAAAAAAAAAAGATTCCTCAAGCGCCCACCCCCCCCCCACCATTACTTGTGAACGCAGCCTTATGTCTGATCTGAGAGAGGACGCTCTTTTTTTCAAGAATCATTCAACAAGAAAATCATGTTCTAATTTATATATCTAGAATGAGATGCCGCTTGTTTGCTGTGCTTGTGTTCACAATTCCTGAAAATTATTCTGCTGATATTACGCTTGTTCATTTTACATTCGGATGCATTTACATAATATGCGAACTGAACAGACGACTCTTAGAAACTGAAGTTCAAACCTTCAGTTCAGAGCTAATGCAAAAATTCAAATGTGTCCTCGCAAAAGTCAGCGTTATCCTTGAATCACATTGCGAGGAAGTTTGTCCATATGGTATCATGCAATTTACAAGAAACAAATTCAAACCTTGCATTTTGTTGTTCTTTTCCAACTTTGGAACTCTTTTTACATGTCAGGCTCCCGGTTTTTGGGATATAGTACTTCGAGTTGAAACCAAACAACGATTCAATGAATGAAAATACTGCAGCCACTAGAGAGCTCATATTGACCACATAAGGGGCAAGAACAGTGCAGTGGTATACACACTGTGCCTGGAATGGTAACATTTCACATTTGTACACAATATTTGCAAACATCCAAAAACGACGTCGAAACTTGCAATCAAACAGTCATACTCTTTAGGGAGTTTTCATCGATAGCTTGTTTCCTTTTAGATTTGTGTGTGTAGTGCTGGCAATATTTATCGTGTGCTGTACAATATACGACATAATGCGACGAAGGAGAATCAAGGAAAGGGAAAAGGACCTCTCGAAGAATTCTCCGGAAAGCAGTGGACTTGAAAACCCAGAGGATAATGGGCAGGTTCAAGAGCCAGCGGACGGACCAACGCCCGCTCAGAGCCATGCTACTTTGACAGCTGAGGTTACTATTGAAGAACCAAATCAGCCTCCAATCTCAGCGAAGGACAAAAAGGGTAAGCAGATGATGACACTTTTTGTCCTAGTTCCATCTTTTTCTCGATACCTGCGTACTACATTTCTGAAATAAGTTGCCAAAACATCAGTTCTTAGTCAATTTTTCTCTTGCCTGGCTAACCTTCCTTCAAGCCAACCCAACCTATCCTTTCTTATAAGTTCTATCTTGAGGTCTGAGTGTGTATTTCGAGATTACCGTCTAAGATATCAAAGATTTGAACATTATTCATATGAGAAGCAATTAGCACCCGTTGTTTTGAAATATCTCATTATAAAGCTTGTATATGTATCTCCTTGATGTCAAGTAACTTAATACCATTCTCTGGTATTCGAAGATGTAGATCCGTCTTTACGATAGACATTTAAATATCTGAATCTTTCTACCAGAAAACACAGGGCACTGTGTTCAATTTTAGAAAAAAGTTTAATAAGACATTTCCACGACGTTGGACGAAGAAACCTCAACAGAGTGACAGTTTTTCAATTGCTTCTCTCTTCTCTTTAGGCAAACTTGCCGACGTTGCCATCGCATTCTCTGTCCTTGACACTAGCGACAAAATCTTCAATATGAATCAAGCCAAGGGAAGTATCGGATGTTTGAACGGTATACGTGTTATCAGCATGTTTTGGATAATAGTATTCCATACCTGGCTATTAATCGCATCGCCCGCATATCTCAGTGAGTACCTTCAGAGTTATTTGTGTCTTCCTCAGAACTGTGAGCGAGAAACATAACAAAGTGAACGCACCTGCATGAAACAAACATTTAAAATTTTGCGTCAAGTGGTCACTGGCAACGATGTAAGAAAAAAGCTCTGACCATCAAAGGCACCTTAAATGTAAAAGCATCTGGTATATAATAATGTAACTGTATTTACGGGTGTGTGTAACTCGAAACTGAAAGACTTAAACCATCGTTTTCAAATTGCTAAAAAGGAAACATCAAATTGTTCTTAAACAAAATTGTGAATAAAATTAGAGGTCATCTTAAAAAATTTGGTAACAGAGAAACGAAGTCTCTTTAGAAAAGCAACCGACATTTAATAATCAACATGGCCGCTATACCTGTGTTGACTCTATGGGGAAAAGTGCATTTTGATTGTCACAAAAACAAGGCAGTGAAAACTTGGTAGTATGGAAGTTTTATTCACAGTATTTGAGGGTTTGAATATCTGCACCGAAGCGCCATTGGCATTGATATCGTCTTGTCTCAGTACTCATCGATACGTTTTATATCATCCCCAGGAAATGTACGTCAGGTGATGGAGCATGATAGAGCCAAACTTCCAGCTCAAGTGTTATTAAATGGTGAACTTGGGGTAGAAGCGTTCTTCGTACTCGGGTAAGTTACAAGCACACAAACTAGCTTTTCAGGAATACCTGTGATACGACCCCTGTCTACACCCTCTGTGACTGGCGCCGATTAAGGACGATCGTAAGCCGAGGGCATATAAAATAAAAAAAACGGGACAATTAGAAAATATGTACTTGTGGGCAACTAAAAGTAAACAGCGTTTACCCTTTTTCTACCCATAAGTAATGTTTATACATGTAAATATGAGAGCTGATAACAATATAAAAGTGGGAAGTTTACACCTAATCCCTGAAAGTTTGACCACTTGACTTTTGTGCCTTTTTGAAGATTGTCCGATCTATAAATATGTATACCAATATTAAGACAGTATTTCACATCTCCAAAGATAGAAATAATCGCACACAGTCTCTGTGTGTATTCCATCTTGATAATGGTGAAAACCACATGTGTTTATGTATGAATTTTTGAATGTAACTTGGTAATGTTGGTAGAAAACTAATGGTAATTATCTCTTATAGATATTTCATGGAACTGATAAGCGACTTTTTTATAATTACTTCCCTAGTGGTCTTCTGGTATCCTATCTTACTTTCAAGAAAATTGAAGAGAGTGGTGGATTAAAGAAAGTTAGCTGGTTACGCTTTTTCGTCCATCGTTATCTGCGACTCACACCAGCCTACGCATTCATTCTTCTGTTGTATGCCACAATAACTATACACATGGGCGAAGGTATCTGGTGGCCATATTTGTGGCATACAACTCGGGTGCCGTGTCAAAGGTGGTGGGCAAACCTACTCTACGTTAATAATTTCATTCCTTTTCCTGGAAGTACCAGTGAGGTGAGATTTAATTAGTATATCGAAAACGTTTTGGCTTGCACTACCAAGCAATGTAACATAATCCCTGTAAACCGTCATTTCTATGTGCATATGTGCGACTCACTATTCCGAGGTAAACGAATGCATATGCTTGTGGTGACATCCTATTTTTAAGTTTGTCAAACTCTTGACTCAGATTCTCGACTGATGAATTCCACAAGCCAGTTTCCATGTCAGGATTCGTGTTATATTATTAAATGTCTTACATGGATATTGCAAGTAAGGGCCATACCTTATATAATTATTTGGAGGAAGGTAACATCATTTGACTTTGGATTTCCTCCGCCCCATAACTGAAAGATATATGTCTTCTTTTCTGAATGCACCAGTGGCAGTGTCATGTACTTGATAGCAAACCCTTGTATATACCCATGTATATATTGATTTTATAGAGTCTATTTTCTTCTAAACATCTTCCTTTCCCACTTTTGAAATGCACCCGCGAGTTCATCACAGGAGCTTGTGAATGGCCATTTAACAGATAATAAAGAATAATGATCTTGTGTACGGGCTTTTTCTTGTTTCTCGCCTAACGTTTCCTCCCTCTGTGAGTCATGATGGGTCAGTGTTAATTATGTATGCAGTATGCAGTGCGCCCTTCTTTGGTAACCTTTTCGTATAGTATTTCTGACTTGACCTCCATAGTGTCAGTATACATGTAAGCATCGTATAGCATGCCAAAATTCCAAATGGGACGCACTGCATACTGCATACCTAATTAACACTGGGCCGCAGCACTGAATCGTCATATCTCACAGAGCGAGGAAACATCGGGCAAGAGGAGAGAAAAAGGGAAAAAAGGCTCGCACACAAAACTAGGTTTAATGGCATTATTCTTTATTGTCTCTTGGTTGGCCATTCACCAGCGTCTGAGCTTTTATACACAATCGCTGACAAAAGAGGCTTGTGCCTAGATAAAACTTCAACAACAGCACTAGTACTTAATTACGGAACTCATAA
>LD357420.1:67585-109735 GCA_001465055.1 Ptychodera flava
ATTTGCACAGATGAATTGAAATGACAGAGGCGACTCATTTGCCCGTTGTACAGTTTTGTGCCAGAATGGAGGTTAAGCAACTTACAGAAACATCCAAAATATGATATTTAAACAATAAATTGCACCCCACAACGGTGCAGTGCACATATTGAGTGAACTAGTTAAAACCGAGTGTTATACCCGTTGCCAAGGTGATGTATTTTCTACTATCTCGTAACAATATATTAAAGTTCTTGAGTGAAACGTGAAAAATGATTTTTTTTTTTCTCTAGCTCTTAGCTTGCGTGTGTTACAACCAGGCTGTATCGGGAATATTGCACCGTTATTTTCATGTCTCAACCAATCAGATTGCTGTATTTGCAACAATATAAGCCTAGTGGTCTGATATAAATATGTAAGAATAAATCATGAATCACAAACTTCATCAAGGAAAATGCCTACAACATAAACTAAAAACAACGTAAACATTTAGATATGAACAGCGGACAACAATATTGGCTTTGGAATGCAGAATACAAAATCCTCCCTATTCGATGTCAACCATTATGCTTTTGTCAGGGGTAACTCTAAATGTGACCCCTTGATGAAGTTGCAGATGGGCGCCCCCAATTGAAATGCAGCACACGTGTTTGTAGAACCGGCATAGGTGACAGCGAAACTGCGACCAAGCCGTTCAACACTATGTCTCATTGTAAAAGTGTTGGATGATATTTGCCTTTGCTAATGGAAATTGAGCTATAGTGACTATGCCAAGCCCTATAGGCGTACTGTAGTCGTTGCCGAGCCGGAACTCGTGCCAAGTATCGATAAGACTTGTGTTGGTATTGTCGACAGAGCCTGTTTCTGTGTAACTTCCGATGTTATTTTTATGCACCGAATTTTTCAAAAATATAATTCATTTGTCGACAACAACAACAACAACAACAACAACAGCAGCAACAACAACAACAACAACAACAGCAGCAGGAGCAACATCGATAGCGACAGCAACAATAACAACCACGACGACATTACCTACTTTTTCACAGAATACATTGTGCTAAACACCCTATATCACCATCAAACTACGGACAAGAAAAAGACCATATCCCTGCAACTTTATTCTCTGGTCCAATCAATTGCATTTGTCTTGGAACGGATGGATACCATTGGCTGGCATGAATTACTGTGCATATCAGATCCGTTTAACAATAACATTCCGCTACGTTACAGTATTCGGCTTGAAATACCAGTGGTGTTATGCATCTTTGAACCTTGTAAGAACAGACGAAATTAAACAATTTGACTCTATTTAATTTCATTGTCTTAAATACAGAAATACGTATTACAGTACCTATTATCAAATTAGCTCGTAAAACACCATGTGACATAATATGAATAATTTAGATTTTGTAAATATATTGCAACAAGACTTTCAATGCAAATTATATTGATTGGTGTTCTGTGTAGACAAAAAAGTTGAAAAAATATATATTCTATCTGTAATTTCAACTTTTCTACTACATCTCGCAGATCTGACAAACACTTTGACAAATGCTTTCAAGCCATATGTGTTCTAAGGAATCACCATGGTAACATTCGCTGTCACGTATCATTCCTGGTTACTGTTGTTGTGGAAATCCCAATCATCGGTCTTTAGGTCATGATTCAGAGTGCAGTGAGAAAGACATAATTCTCTTCTGCTCGCTATAAAGTTCGCAATTGTTTCCGGTTAACTGTATTTTCCTTCAACAATTTTTTTAACGATTATGCAGATAACGTAACTCTTAACTTTTGTTGGACATCGCTAGAAAATCTCATGAAAACTAGCTACGACTGACTGTAGCTTAGTCGACAGCTGGACATTGTCAACAAATTTCTGCACGGAAAGACATTTTAAACAAAGTTAGGTGTACCATTTCGTACTTTGAACTGTAATTGTTGAAAATTCGGTCGAGTGGGGACTAGAATTGAGTTCGGCAGCAATAAAATCCATGCAAACATCGATAACTACTCGGCAATTATTCATGTGCCATATGTACGAGAGAAAGGATGTCAACATTATGATTTAATCGTTTCTCAGTGGTCTTGAAATTAAACACAGTGAAAATTTGAAAAAGTGGATCTATATTCGTCGTAAAAATACGACAATTCCAAGAATATCTAAGAATTGGAGTGAGCAAAGACCTGGTACGCTGACAAAATTCAAACCACTAAAACAAAGTGCACTGTTGGCGGTAGTGAAGTTGATCACTTTACAAATAAGGTAACGGTACCGTAACCATCCAACCTTACTTGCAAGATGCAGAAACATTTGCATTTCGTTTCTTATTTGTAACAGATCACACTCTGCTAGGTAGTGGGTACTATAGAAATACAATTATAATACTCTTATAATAAAAATTGATAAAAAAGGATGAATAACTCCATTAATGCGAAAATAGACAATGCACCCTCCTTTTTCCCAGCCTCTACTTTCTGCCAAAGGGTGTCAAGTTCCGACGTGTTAGAGCGCAAAGAGCTAGCATGTCTCGGTAGCAAACTGAATGTTCCACCGTTTTATACAGTTGATGAATTGAAAAGACGAAATAAAGAGTGTACTGAACGTTAGATGGCGCACTGTAAATATGCTTGCATAACCGGCCTTCACGGCACGACACAAGGCCATAGACACACAGAAGCATACGGTTTCGCACACTGAACACAAGCAGGACGGTCATTGTCAAACATGGGTCATTAACCTTCAACGAACCATACACACTGTGTATCATCTTCGTACATACAGCTGCAACCCTGGTCAGAATGGGAAACCAAGAACTCACTTTCCACGGTTTAACAATCGCCGTATGCAGTCACGTTGTCCAGCTGTTGTCAATAGGCTTCATCCTTTCAATGAATGTCTTCTACATAGAATACATTGATTATTTCAAGGACAGCGCCACCAAAACAAGCTTAGTAAACTCCATTGGTATAGGTACAACGTTCCTAATAGGTAAGTATTGCAAAGTAGCATTGCATTTAACGGAGGAAACGTTTATAGTTTGAACCTTGTGAAAGGTCACTTGCTATATTGTACCACAGTCCCTCTATAGGGACTGTGCTTGTACGTTGGCGTTTGTTCACTAAGGCAGCTTTCACAAAGCTCTGTAGCCTATCTCTCTGAGAGAAAACATGACCGTGAATACGCAATTTTTTTCTTTCTTTAGAAAATGACTCCTCTCACATAAATGATAGAAAGGTCTGAAGGACCATTATGAATTGACCGTTATGAGTTGGTATTGTTGATACATAGAACAAAATGCAGATAACTAGCAATTGATTTCTTAGCCACGATTTGGGAATAGAACAATATATTGGCCCAGGGCGCGAAATCACCAAGCAATTAAATAGGCTCTCACAACCACTCGACCAAGTCCTAGAAGTCGGAGAACCTTAGAATAATTGGGCTACTTTACCGAAAATGTCGAGATATTGCTTTACATTTTGAATGTAACTTCTCAGCAAAATCGAACGTATCAACCAAATTACAACTATGTAAGCAGTTGATATGTGACCAAAACTGGCCAGTTTAACTTGAATTTACACAGTCCGTACAGCGACCCCATATAAACCAATTTGATGTCGACCGATGAACATAAGTAGGACGGAGATGTCCGAAAATTATGAGGGGAACAGATAGGATCTAAGAAAAACAAGGAATCCTTTTCAACCCCCCCCCCCGCCGAAGTGTTTGTGAACGATGCCTTAATTTACCTCGTTGAACGAGGTCAAACATTCACAATATGTCGCCCATGTTGTCAGTCAGATATGATATACATATATGTACCTCAGTGGGCGTTATATTACAGGATATTGAACGCGTAGGCGAGTAGAGACTTCATTGTTTCTGTCTCTTCCGTTTCTACTTGTTTTTTGTGCGAAAGTCCCTTAGAAATGATATGTTAAATACAGCCACACTAACAAACACAACGTGTGAGTGTTCCTACCAATATTTTCAAAAGTTGGTATACTGTGGTAGAAAAGTGGTAGGTATGCGTTAAAATTGTTTATCTGATTAAGATATTATAAACTCATTACACGTCTATGGGTAACCTTTCCAAACGTAGCTCCGCATTTACAGTCGTTCAGTAACCAAAATACCGAACTCCTAACTTCAATTGGATTTCAATCCCAAGGACACACTGGATATTGATAACGTGTTTTGGTTTATCGCTTGTGTTTTTTGCCCAATCTAGCGGTTGCGCCTATACACATGAGTTTCGCATACATAATGTTAGATATGACTGAAATTTGCAGATTTCTTTTCGCAAGTTGCGTTCCTAATTCTCCACTCCCTCACCAATACAGGTTACGCACATTAAGTCTGTCAAAAGAGTGGGGTCTCAAAATATATGTTTGTAATATTTTCAGTACATAAGCAAAACGAATTAAGTTGCATATTCTAGAATATTTTCTAGATCCAGTCTTTAGCCTCACACTGACAAGCAAGAGTTTCAAGTCTCACTGGAGAAAAGGGAGAATTTTCCATATCGCCATTGAGAATCAGGCTGCCAAACAGTTCTCAGTGTAATTGTTGGTATGGAACTGGTCAGTTCCTTTGGCCTGGGGTGGGGGCTGTGGATTCATAGTGGGTCACCCTGTTTTTCATTTTGATGAAGGGAGGTCACCATGTTTTTGAAATGCTCAACCGAGTGTTAGTGTGTTTTTGAATTACAAGATGGGCTCATACTTGCCCAAAATACATCGCACCATCCACGAACTTCATCATTCAGTTGCATTTTTCGGCGCGTATTTTAATATGTCAGACTCATATGTCAGAGATATCTGGATGTTTGCATATTGGAAGGTTGTTTTGCAAAGCATCATACCAGCCACAAATAGTATCATTCACTCACAGTTTTCGACGTGCCCTTCGGGTGCACAACTTTAATATCAGAGAAATATATCAGAGATATCTGGATGTTTGCAAATTGAAAATCTGTGATTGCAAAGTGTACTAATCATTATGAAATCTGCAGTTCATATGAAAAGCTTGACAAATTCCTGATCCTTTTCTGTTTTCTCCTTGAGAATTCACTATTGGAAAGCAACTTGCTCTAATATTTCACAATACATTTGATTCAGTGACATATTTTAGAAAGAGAAAAATGACAAGATATTTTTCGTTCTCATTGATGCAACTACTTTCCTTTCTGTCATAGGTTTTCAAGCAAAAGGTGCTTTTTTCATGAGTCAAATTATAATTAACAAAAGGCAGTTTTTGTCATTATTAGAAATTTTTTTAAAGGTATTGAGGGAGGGCATCTGAAAAGTTAATAAGATTTCAATCGCGATACCTCCGACCCCCTTCACTGTTATTTGTGCACCCGGCCTTATTACGACAGAATGTGTGACATCATTTGACAAGACGAAGGTTATTGCAAAGTATAGGGAGACAAATGCAGGGATGTGTGAGGGGACAGAGAAACAAATAGGAAAGATTCACATGATGATATTCGGCACCGAAAAAGGGAAGCTGATGAGAGGTGTAAACGAGAGGTTTTTCGTTATACAAGATTGTGTCGAGGGCGATGTACCAAAGGCGCGAAAATCATACATGGTAGCTTGAAGGAACTTGAAGTCATTGTTCAGGAGAGGTCAGACCATATAGAGTAAAGATCTGCAGATAATAATACCGGTAAATCAATTTATTGATTTTATGACGTTTCAAACGTCATAAAATCACAAAGATTTTATTTATTTTTGCCTTAAATCAACATTTCTTGAAGTAACGGAGCTTGACCGACACTAGACATTTCGGCAGTAGATTCAAACGCTCGGTGTTACAGCTAGCAACACTGAAACAATTAAGACGTGTCAAAACTTCACATTTAGAAATTACCCATGGTGCCTGAATTCTACGCCACCCCTGTGTACAACCATTCTCTCGTGTAACGTTCTAAGCTCTTCCAAGCCATTTTTACAACTCTCTCAACGTATTTATTGGTCGGTTGTCGTTTAAGTTCCAATGATGACAATATGGCAAGCTGTGTCAGGCGAGCCAAGGAACAGATTTCTAGCAGAGACTTTTCTTGTTCAGTTAATGGGAATTCCGTTTCGTATCCAGCTAGGAACGTCTTCGCTACAAAGGACTTGTTTGTAGCATCTTCCATAACAAACGACGCCATTGATATCGCTATTTCGTACAAGTATGTAGAATATTTCACATCTCCGAAGTCAATTATTCCTGAAATAGCGTAGATATCACCAGAGATCCCGGATGTTTCGACATCACTCGGCTGAACGATGATATTTCTCGGAGAGTAGTCACAGTGTATAATACCTGTAAAATAATAAAGCTGTACTGTGTTTAGGGATTTTCTTATATATTGTCATATAAGTTCAAGGCTTTTTGCTTGCGACAAAGTTAGTCTACCCGTTCACTTGGCTCAGACCTATCTATGGAAATAGTTAAATATATGAACAGAAAGACTTTTAAGCAAAACGATGTGCTGTGATTATTTCACCTTCTGAGTAGACAGGGATAATATTTCGGATGTACTTTCAAGGTAAACCTAAGAATCATTTGTATTTCATGCAAGTAATGCATCGGTTTAAATACCTTTGTAGCGATGGTGCAATTTTACTACTTTAAGTCTTTATTTTAGACGATGAATTAAGTAGCCTTTGATACGGGAGATTTACAATTAATGAAAAAAGTTATGAACTCCATCTGTACGAATTGGAGAGAAATATAAATGCTAATTTGCATTCCCCCACCCCCACCCCCGTGATGAAACATTGAACTTCTTTCTGGTGTGAATATTTTAGCAGTTAATACGTTGTTGCCATAAATAAATAAATTTTTTTAGCCTCTGTCACAAAACTTTAATTCGCTGTTTGACTGCCTGGAGACTTGTAAAAATAATAATATAAAAATAAATAAATAAACATCAAAACAGAGTACTAATTGAAGGTACTTCAGCAGACTATCGCGTTTGTGGTAGCTGTTGCGAAGGTAGTGAGGTGAACGCGATGCATGGCCCTCAACTGCTGCCAGCCAATAACTGCTACCGGGCATGAAAAACCAAGCGACGGGGGCCAGCCTACAATTGCTCATACATAGGGACTATTAACTTATATTTTGTAGGAATCTTATTTGGCTTTGCTGCTAACATTAGTTATAGTCCAGGGTGAGCATATGTTTTCTACCATATCTTTTATTGTGTGTGCACTTGGGATTCGGCCAGAATATATCTATTTGAAATCGCCGTCGATTTTTGTTCTAAAAGCGTAAGTAGAGTTGTCAATCGGACTTTTCTGAAAAGACAAATTAAGGTTTAAGATGACATAACGCGAAAAAATCGTCTTGATGTCCGCGCCTTTAATACACAACTCCACAAAATATTGACCTAAACACTGAATTTCTCATCGCGCCAAAATTTTCTCCTTTTCA
Source organism: Ptychodera flava (assembly GCA_001465055.1). Lineage (NCBI taxonomy): Eukaryota > Metazoa > Hemichordata > Enteropneusta > Ptychoderidae > Ptychodera > Ptychodera flava. The sequence continues at coordinate 75,000 of LD357420.1, forward strand.
ACGATATCTGAATAACATAACACATGCTGTTACCTTGGCGAATCTGACCGTAGACAGGTACAACTTTATCCTCAAATGATTGCAATACTGCTGACACTAACTTGCGACGGACTCCATCACAAACTTCTGGTAAATATTTACTTAGATCAGGTATATTTTCAATTCTCCACTGGTTATTTTCATTCAGAAACCCAGGATGCTGAAATCTCTGGAAAATGCGTAACGTACAATTATCTACAGTAACGATTATGGAAAATAGATCCGGAACATTAAATTGCACTTGAAACACGGCTTGCGTCAATAACTTATAAAAATAATCAGAACGTTGTTTCAAGTTTGTATATCGGTAAACGAAGGGTGTGATTCATTATCATCTTTTCCGTACAGGGTGATATGCCGTTGAAAGTACAATGTAACGGTTAAACGAATTCCTGAAGGAAATAATGTGAACGTTTTCATCTTCTCATTTACGGAGAATCGCATTAAGGTAAATGGCGACGAATTCGGACGCGCACACGCTTTAGAACGTTTCTGCGCAGATTTAACTCCAGCCTGTCGCAAATAGGTAAATTTGTAGCGCATGTATTTAACATCACCTGTCATTGTTGAAATTGCGCTTTTACCTAATTTTTTGACCCAGTCTCTTAGAAATACATGTGACCTATAACCTTGTCATATTTTGACCCCCTAGGAAGCTGGTTTGTATTTAATATGAGCGAAAAATTAACATTTCTCTCCCATTTACATGGCGCATATTACCCATTCACCTGGAGATATTGTAAAAAGTAGCGTGGTGACACCCTTTTATTAAAAGTGTAAACTAAATGGTATTATGTCAGGATTTTATTCGCCAAGTTTGGTCAAAATGACACCATTCAAAGCGACAGGAAGAAAGTTCGAAAATTATGTAGTGATATAATTTCGATATCGTCATTTTGTAATCGATACTTATGTAAAAAATTCTTTACAAACATCATGAAAACTATACATTCGATAGATATGGATCTTAAGTCTTGGTATTTATTAAAATTAACTCATTTGCTAAGCTTTTTATAATTGCTTTCTTTAGTTTAAGTGAATTATATCATTTTTATTTATTTCTAACAACGCCATTTTAACGTCCGTTTCCATGGAAACGAGCGTGGTGACCCCCATTTTTTATTTTATTTTTGCACTTGCACAACTTTAAAGAATATTTGTGCAAAGTTTCAAGAAAATGACACCACAACTTAATTTTGACGTAATTCGTAGTACTTCACCTTAACAAAGGGTGCAACTACAAATATCTCTCCAGGGGAATTTGCCATCGAAAGAAAATTTATAGGTTCATGTTTACTTCGTAAAACGAATCCCTGAAGGAAATTATGTGAGTTTTTCTTTCCTCAATTACCGAAAATCCCATGAATAAAATAAATAAATAGACAAATCATCATCATCATCATCATCATCATCATCATCATCATCATCATCATCATCATCATCATCATAATAGCGCAGTATATTCATCGATGATTAGATGGTCAAGTTATATTTTCTTCTGATTTTTTTTTTCATTTTTGCGAGCATTTGAATTTTCTTACATGGGATCGGAAATTTATGTTATGTTGACACGTCTTAAATTATATTATCTCCAGACCAATCTTTGCCACCGATATCATTATCTTCCCCCTCATCATCATTATCACCATCATATTCCCATTTCAACAGCAAGTTATTGTTGTCATTTTTACCTGTAGTTCTTTGTCCATCTTACCCAAATAACAACCAAGTGATTGGAACTGTTGCAAAGATATTTCTTCCACTTCAGTTAATGGAACTCCGTGTATATAGGTTTGTAGGTAAACCGCGTGCTCAGCTCCTCCTGAAAAAAACATTGGGCATTGTCATCAAAACTTTCAGATTTCAATTTTATTTGTCCAGTTGACTAAATGATCGTGTATCTCTATGTTACGTTGCTGTAGCATAACGACTGATTTCTTTCGCTGGATAATATATTATATTACTTAAGATTTTTCGGGATTAGAGTGTCTTGTGGCTACTATATGTGTTCTGCTGCTGTATGTGTATTATGTTGACGTTCAAGGCTAGCCACTGTACAGTTGGCTGTTCACCACTGATTAGGTTGTGCTCTGATATCAGCTGTGACTTTACTAGGGCTTGACAAATTGAACATAATGGAGCCAAATGATGTTCGTTTACTATGTTGTATGGAGCAAGTTCCGAGGAAGAAGGGTATTCTCTATTGACAAAAAGTCATTCCATATATCTCCGGGTGAGCATACCGAAACAAGACTGATTAATATATATTGCGTAAGTAAATAACAACATCCCGCGATTCGAGCATTAGATGTAACCGCCAGGGAATATTGAAAACTGAAATTAGTCATTACTGTTTCTTCAGATAACTATACACCAAACACTGCATTAGATTCGTACACAAACACTTCATTAGTGTCATACTTTTTCTTTCACCAACATTTTTTATACCGTCTTAACCTTTCTGTATGGCAGACAGCTATCAGACGACTAAATATTCCATTATAGGTGCAACCTTATATCAACTTTTCCCTTAAGCTCCTACATTCACTTTGTCGTCAGTCGATTTCTGTTGTATTTAATATACAATAAGGGAAGTTCGAACACGAACGATACACATAGGGTTGCAATACATTGTTCACAGTACCTTACTACTGTTACTTACCTGGAAGTCTATGCCAAGATAAATAATCTCCATCCAGCATTTTGACAGGTTTAGGACATTTGATTCCCTTCTCTTCAAGATACAATAAAATGTTAATCATGCCACGCATGAAATCCACGTCTGAGGATTTCTTTGCATTGATAACCTTCAAGGTAAAATCAACAATGTCGTTTGAACTATCAGCAAGTGTGATACGGAAGTTTTGATCATTAAAGCTTTCTAGCTCTGTTATCTTTTGAACATTTAAGCCATACAGTCTCACCACCATCTTCGTCACTTCATTGGATGTAAAAGATGGGGCTTCATAGGCTTGGTCTGGAATTATCGCTTGTTGGACTTGTGGTGACGGCTGACTGTGGTCACTTCTGTCTTCGGCCATCTTGTTAAGCAAAACACAAATGGAAGAGGAATAAACGAATGAATGAATGAAGAAACAAATAAAAAACGACAGCTATTGCGACTCTTTTCCGGCATTTTCCCTTTGTTATCGTCGAACTTGGTAATGTCGAGGGCTTTAAAACTTTGAGCATATTACTGGGCGACAGTTGGTAACGGCCTGTGTGGTTTTATACTGTCGCGAGGCCCTGCAAGGGAGTTCGACTGTAATTGTACCTACACTGAGGCGAAGTTTCTTGAGGTTAACGGCCCAACCCTAGTCTTGTAGCTCGACGTCTTTAGGACGTCGAGATGCTAGACTAAGTCAACCAAAGCCAATAAAACAATTGAGATCGTGTATTGTAGACTACAATTCGACATAGATTTTGTAAAGGATCAAACATATCAGAAAAATCAGCTACTTAATGCTAAGAGCTATAACCCAGATGCACTTACTTCACTTGAACGTTAATAGAAATGCGCCACACCACGAGAGAATGCCTGGCATGCCAAGTATAGCCTAGCTGAAGGTTAGTACGGCGTGTGGAACACTCGAGCAGTGCGGATCTAGTCTAAGTCTGGTTGGCTGTTGGCAGGCCGGCCAGTGGACCGCTGAAGCCGTGCATTGCATGAGGTTATTCAGCTACAGCCAACAGAACTGCCAGACCGGCTCTATCCTATCAGCTGGGCAAAAAATCTCTAAATTTAGATCTAGAAATTTCTTCTGCTGCTGGGCATGCAGCCGGGCAATCCAATCAACTCGTACAAAACTCTAGAGCTTGCTTGTCTTTCTCACAACCACAAACTAGTTTTTCACGCGGAAAAAACTCTAAGCCGATAATATAATTCTCCTTATTATGAAACGCTAACACACACACACACACACACACACACACACACACACACACACACAGGGAACGGTCACTATATACGGCCGGGGGATTGGAAGAATTACCAAGGGCATTCAATTGACTGTATGGCGAAGAATGAGTCGTCACATCCAACGTCAAGGGATAGACCTGAGCTAGGCAGTGACTTGACCTGTAGGCCAACCGTTCGTTGCATAGCGTAGGTCAACAGTGCATCACAAACAATAGCTAAATAAGTGAACGTCCCGTAAAGCCAATATTCTACCAAAGACCAAAATGCGGTTTGTATACTAGGTTACCGGAAAGCCTCAATGCACTGTAAGTCGTAACTAGTTCCCAGTAGCGTTGTAATGCCCTCTCATAGTCTCTGAGCTGTACGTGTCCGCAAAGACTCCCATAGCTACCAGTAGTCTATCAGTTGTATCGGTTCCAAGCTATATTCACTTAAAATCAAGCACTGTGCTAAAACGGTAAATCCATTTTCCAACTACACTAAAGGTAGGACTTCGAGTGAGTTAGGTTTTTCCTCACTGGATGACGTGTTCTCCCGTCCTCTTCAAAACCGCGCTCTCCCGCTATATGTCTGATCGATATGACCTACCTGACATCTGTAGCTTGTCCTTGACCTGCCTTGCCCCTTCAGCGATACACAGTACTTATTACGTCAGTTCTGTTTGATTTGTACCGACAACATTACTTTTCTTAAAACTTTTTCAGTTTTGCATGAAAGCAATTATATATAGACCGCTAGTTAATTGATTAATTATAATTATTAGAAGTTCGTTTGAATATTTGTATTTCATAGAAAGTGTTAAATAACCATAAAAGTCACATTCTGCAGGTATTACAAATGCCATACTTTTGGGAAGCAAGTTATAACAAAGTGAAGGGTGTCATTCTCTGAGAAAAGTCAGTCAGTAAATTTCTTTTGTCCTTTCTATCTGAAAAAAATATCAATATCTTTTCGTTTCATAAAACAGATGCAACTAGTCTCGCTATACTTTATATCACATTATTCTGTATGGCTGAAGAGACAATCAGTGAAAACTTTTACAAAAACTGCAATCTCCCTCAATACTAGGAATGTGAGGGAGGGTCACTCAAAAAATGGAAAGCTACAAGGGGGTTTCTCAAAATTTGGAGAGAAAGAAGGGGGTTACTCAGTTTTTGGTGCAAAACGATTTGAAACACCTCGGATTGCACTATTTCACACATCAGTCCCCCCTCTCGCTCTCTCCCCCTGGGATGTTCTAACTGTATTACTTAGTACAAATACAAATTTAAAACACCTCTCAAGTTGCACCAGACTGCAGCTGCACCATTGCACATATCAATTTTCTAATTTTTCCACGTTAGAGAGGGTAAAACCTCCTCTGACACTTTGCCAGTCAGCCTCCTGTGTGTTCTTCCTCTTGTTCTTTAAGATTCTGCCGTGTCAGATATCCTAGTGAAAACTCTGTCATAATACCCATCCAAAATAAACAATACTAAATGGCTGGATACTGATTATAGCGTGAGCTTTTGTATCAACATTTTATTGTGACTTTGAATTTCATTTTGATGGGTTCACCTTTTTTGAACCATCATGAGATAACCGATGATAATCTAGCAGGGTACACCACGATATGAAACGTCTTTACTATTGCTGTAATTTTTGTAAATTTTACAAATACATATCTTGATATTTAACTTTTCTAAGTGAGGGGTCAGTCAAAATACCTCTGTTAGAGAGGGGGGTTACTCAAACTCTTCAGGGTTGGCAAGGGGTTACTCGAAATTTCAGAGTTTCAAATGAAATTCATCCGACCCCCCAGGCTGTATCTAATGACGGCTCCCTTAGACAGTGTCTACTTTTCTCTGTTAAAATGAGAGTATCAGACGGAAGTTACTCGATGCATAGAGAGCAGTTTTCATTTGGCAAAAATGTCTACAGCATGAGGACATCTGCAATTCCCTTGCTAAGTTTAATAAGCTAGGTGGGCATCCTCCATTAACACTAGTTTCTATTTGGAGCTAGACTTCGTCCGTTTGATAGTTCCAGTCACGTGTTTACTATTTCCACCTATGTTCAGAATTTATAAAACAGAAGACACACTGTTCTATCATTGCACCGTCATGAATCTGTATGACCCCAACATTGCAAATTTTTTTCAGCTAAGATGGATGGAGATGAGACAAAGGCTATGTAAAAATAATACCTCTTTTTTTCCAAAAAGGACCCCTTGTAAGCGCCCTTGTCAACAGATTTGGAGTAAGACCGGTTGTAATTGGCGGTGGATTGCTGTCGAGTGGCGGGATAATTCTCAGTACTTTTGCCTCCAGGGTGGAAATACTTTACATCTCCTACGGGCTAATAACAGGTAATCACAAATCAGTGGGCATTCCCCCCTTTTTTGCTGTACATTTCTTTATGACAGTTTATACCCTCTAGAAAGCTTCATAATTATGTTATTTGTTCTGAGCATGCCTCGATACAAGATAGTCAGTCCTCAAATTACCAGGCGGTAGTGTGTTTTTGCGTATTTTGACGTCATCATAGCTAAATAGATGCCGTGAAAAGTCTTAGTGCTTTATCCATCCTTCAAACTGTGAGAAGGTGAGAAAAACTGCGTCAATGACACTGTTGCTCAAATATAGTTTATAAGACAAGCTTAAAAATGACTTAAATTTGTTAAAATTCTATAAGCCAAAATGTGCTTGTTCTGTACAAGTCGTATACACATTGAAGACCTAACAATTTTTACATAATCTGAACTACTTCGTCTCTAGGGACTTGTATAACAGAGTTTTAAAGATATCTAATACGTACTAGGGAATAAAATTAATTTTTGACCAAAATTTGCAGAAAGATTTTTTAAAATGAATACTTCTACATTTCATCACAATTTGAAGACATCTAAACTTGGTTAATTGCGAGATGCTTCCAAAGATGTCAGGCAATCAGTTTAAAGAATATGACTTTTAGCTAAAAATCGCAAAAATAGCAAAATTAATTCATGGCAGATTTCACATCATTGTGCATGCATCGCAGCTAGGTCATTCCAACAAACCAGTATAGAAATGTTCAAAGCTGTTAGACGAGTAGTTACAAAATCATAAAAATAGCCTTAAAAATACTACTTTGCCGATTTCATCATAGTTTGCACACATCTCATCTTGGCCATTGCTAACAAATCCGATGAGCGTGACATGATCATAAGTAATATCGAAACAAAACTTAGACAATTTTAATATTCTGTAATGGGAAGAATCGTTTGACATAATTTTTGGATTAGAACTAACGTTTAACGTTAAAATTGTATTTTTGTTTCACATATGTAGGTTCGGGAACCGGGCTAGCCTACGGACCAAGCGTGGTGATCATTGGTAGATATTTTCATAAATACCACACTCTCGTCAATGGAATTGCATCTGCCGGTTCTTCAATCGGCGTTATGGTGCTTCCGCCACTATACCAGGTTTTAATCGACAAATATGGATGGAAAGGGGCGATGCTTATCATAGCAGCGATGAATATGCACATTGTCGTTTGTGGGTGTCTGATGAGGGCGCCAGAGGATCGTTTACAAGACCTGTCGCCATGTGAACAGCCCGCGTCAGTAAGTTCTCCAGATTGCGAGGCGACGGCTGACGATATTGAAACCTCAAAATTTATAGACACTGGCGAGGTACACATTCCTAACTCGGAAGAAGCATCTGAAGTCAAGATTCTTGACAAGAAAACGGCTTCTTCAGATGAAAGTATAGGAAAAAAGCCATCCGTACACAAACATAAAATGTTGTCTAATTTTCTCAGCGGTTCCGGCATAAAATTATTTAGATCGCATCCATTTCTCCTACTCATGTGGTTTACTAATTTTATAAGTGCGGTCGCTTACTTAGCTGCTTCGGTGTATATGGTAGCTAAGGTTGTTTCTGTAGGCGTAACAAGATTACAAGCGTCGTTTCTGTTTACCATAATCGGAATATGTTCGTTAGTTGGGAAGATAATCCATGGAAGTATGGTTGACTGTGGAAAGTTTCCTCCATTGTTGATGTTCAGTAGTCACCTGTTCCTCGCTGGAATATCACTGATGCTGGTTTCAATAGGCGGGAGTTTTCCTGTTTTCGCCGTCTTGTTCGTTGTGTTTGGATACAGTATAGGAGTATACTTCCCCGTCGTTCCCATTTGTTTAACAAAGAGGCTCGGCGTGCAAAATCTAGCCACTGCTCTTGGATGGGTTTTCCTTGCTGTCGGTCTCGGTGATATTCTTGGACCGCCCCTTGCAGGTACGATGACAATTACGAATATATCTGTTTCACTCTTTGTCTATCAGAGAGAGAGAGAGAGAGAGAGAGAGAGAGAGAGAGAGACAGACAGACAGACAGACAGACAGACAGACAGACAGACAGACAGAGGGAGGCAGGCAGACACACAGACAGAGGCAGGCAGGCAGACACACATACAGGCGCAGGCAGGCAGACAGAGAGGCACCAGAAAAGACTTTCGACACGTATGTTTTTTTTTAAGTGAGAGTGCAGAGCTCCATGCGAGAACACAGCATGTTAGGTAAGCTTATCTGTGACTAAAGGACTCGAGTTTATTCAAGCGGTCAGGCAGAATTTTTTTTATATTTTTGTCCGTCATATATAATTTGTTGTAGCCACATTTATCGTTACACAATTGTGGAATCCTAACGAATATCATACTATTTCCTTGCAGGATGGCTGTTCGACATATCCTCCAACTACAATTACTGTTTTATAATGGCGGGCACACTTGACATCCTGGCCGCTGTCACAGTGTTACTCTATTATGGTTTTGATAGATACAGGACTAAGAGACAAACGTCATGAATATGTTTCACGATCTTCAAACAAACAGGAACATTAACCTCCTTCGGTCAAGTTTAGACTGTTTACATGGACAACATAACACAGACATGAAAGAAGTGATGTTACGTTTTTTTTTGAATTCCGTTCTTCATTCAATTTTGATCGAAACCTACGACTGGTACAATTAAAATGACGATTTAATTAAAAAACTGAGCTCGGGTAATCATTTGTCCACTAAAGATTTTCTGATCATGTCAACTTTTAGAAATGTCCAGCAATCTTTTATTGAAGAATAAATCTTAATTCACTGACTTTGTCAAGGGAAATAGTATTGAATCAGCCCGTACAGAAACTACGTCCGACCACTGAATTAGTTATACCGTCATATTAATCGAGACGGGCTTAATCCTTAAGTTCAACCACTTCAATTAGCTAATAACCTAAGCGGTGCGTAATTATATGTCAGGAACATCGAACCAGGTGAACGATGTGTGAGTACTTAGCAGCTCGCTAGGCATCCTGATAAGCATGTTGAAATTTACTAGATTGACTCGACTATAACCTGTTTTCCTCGACACTATGAGGTAGTCAATGTTATTGTATGTCTTTAAGCTTAGTTTGGTAATTTAAACCCCTTCAAAACAGAGTGAGAAACAAAAATATCGAATTCCGAAACGATCTGCTTTCCCGGTCTGATTAAATTCCAATGTAGTAATGGGTCAGTCTTTTACACTTCCGTAGGTAAGATTTTTATTCGGCGGTCCTCCCCCTCACGAACAGGACCGTAGAAAAAGACCGGAATAAGACATAGCACTACATCGGATTTTAATCAGATTGCCGCTTTCCTTGCCAGATGGGGAAAATTGTTTAGAATACTGGCAAAGGCCATCGCCTTCACAGCCAACGATATTCGGGATAGTCTGTCAATTGCGCAATCATCTCATCGCTAACGCGAGTCTGTTGACTTTTGTTACTTCAAATTACTCATTTTGATATTCATTTACCGACAGAGTCAGGGCAGGTCTAGGCCGTGTCGCCATAGCTTGCATAGATTTTACATCGGTACTTGGATTTCGCACTACCGCTCAACCTGACCCATTGGCCATTGTTGACTATATTTTGTGATCCGTAAACTGTATGTAACGCACAGATTGCACCAGAATAGCATGTTACCCTCCACTGGCAAGTTTTGTGCCCTGTGAAACATAGCCGTACGTATTTGAAAAGAGAAGAACAAAGTAAATTTATTCGCAGTGGTCCCGTCTAGTGAGTTCGATGATATCATTAGTATCAGCGTTTCAGTCATAGAATTTGTAAACAAATCCGAGTTGCATTTCAACTCGATCGGGCAATATTTTTGCGTTTCAACGTATGTCACTACAGCATCACAAACAAGCCTTATTTCTTCACTGAACAACATTGTGCAACGAATGTACGGGAATAACGTATTATTTCGAAGGTAAAAAGTGGTTGAAAGTCAGCGTTCCTGGGACATTCAACGGAACAAATATGATGTCATGCACTAACAAAATGCTTAGATCATGTAAGCATTTTTGGTGATGTGATGTGAGTTCTAAACATTATATTGTGATACCAAATTGTCAAGCATAAACAGTTGTGATGACACCATGGTACACAGGCACATTCAATTAGCTTATAAATATCTGTTGCCTGTGACGAGCATACATGCCTTCGATGGAAGTGACGGCGCTTTAGGCTATTTCATATTCGAAGTGGTTTCGAAATATTGAGTATTTATCTCCTTGTCATCAGAGAGACTATTAGCGATAGAAACTTACAAAGTGATGGTGTGAGACATCTGAACTTCGGGTTTCGTAAACTATGTGGAGATATAAGGCAAATTATTTGGCACACAAAACGATAGAAAAAGGGAATACTACATACAGACTAAATAAAAACAACGGAGAATTGAAATAATTGGCGCAAGCTTCAGAAAATTTCGAAATATGTTGCCTAGAGATATACCAGAGAGACTATTTGATATCAAATATTAGACTGATGTTGTTACGGATAACTAAAATGTGGTGAGTACGTGGTTTGCTAATGTTGGCCTGAAACTCACAAGTTCCTTTGGAAATTCATCCAATGACAATTCATCAGCTTATCGCAACAAATTGCAAGTGCGCAATTTAAAGAGCCAGTAATTCAAACTTTTGATGATTGTTTTATACAATTTTTGTGATTAATTTCAACAATAATTTCTTTTCTTAGCATGTTTAGATACAGAATATTGAGCTTGTGAACTCAGCCAGTACATGTAGAGACTTCACTGAAATTGTTGACAAATGAATACTGGTGCGGACTAGAATTCAAATGTAAACAAAACCTTGTACTTTAAACATATATAATAAAAACATGATGTTGACAAACTACACAGTGTATGTTTCAACATACTCTGGGAGTTGGACAAGATCTTGTAATTGACATTGTTATAGTCTTATCTCGCCGGTCTGGGGAGTGAACTCACTGCTGAGAGGTACTTCGAGATCTTTGACAGAGTAGAGACTCACAGAGTTGTTGGATATCAATGATGGTGGTTTATTACTGAAGTGTAAAGTTTACACATCAGATGCCCAGCTATCTCCGACTGAAGATAGTGGGCGATTATCCCTTTTTTTAAAAGAAATTGTAGTATCCTAATTAGATTAAATTAGTTAAGCCTCCAATCGCTAATCGACTAGTATTTCTTGATTGGTTCAATTAAAGAAATACATTACTAAACTTTCTCTGATAGGACCTTGATCATATAAAATCATACATGATCTGCATAAGTGACATCATCGTTATACAACATTTCCCTTACGTAATCGTCCCAGGGTCCTGTCTGGAATTTAGATATTGATGGTAAGAATTCATTTTACTGCCTTGACACTAGATGTCACTAATACAAGTTTCTATCTTTATCCTTGATACTTAGGTATCAATGACGCAAATACATTGAATGTCCCTGACAACGGAGTTTTAACCAAGATGAAGGAAAATTCGTAATGATCATTAACCCTTACACAGACTTGGAAAGTTCAGCCGTCTCGTTCATTGACCCTTGTACAGATTCCGAAATTACAAAAACAATATCAATAAGCCAAAGAAAATTTAGTCTGTAACAACATGCACATTAATATTACAGACCATCGACCCAAGATTTTTCTGAACAAATTTAACGGTATCTCGATTCCTAAGACAACTCGCCTTTATTTAATTCAAGTACAATTAATCAGGCGCTACGGCCATATTAAGTCACTTACTTATCCTCTAAACATGTCTCTACGCATTGGTAAACGTTCAGACCAGTGCAAAATGGTTAAGTTTACACCAATTTAAAACACAACAAATCGGATAAGAAGAATTATAGAAGACACGTTTTAGGAATTAATACAAGAGACGGTAGTGGATACACCAATTTGAAACAAAACCACCCAATCATTAGCTAAACGTTACAGCTATCAATCGACAACCCAACACATATTTCATATCAATAGGGATATTTTGTCATGAGTCCGCCCTTTAAGTCCCCAAGTCTTCTCAAAAGCCTCCAATATACCATTGAAATTTTCAGTCCCTGGTCAGTTTTCCGTCCCCCAGAGGTCTTCGTTAGTGCAGTCTGAATGGATAAATGCATGCGCGATAAGCCTATCTCTTCACCCGGTCAATATGTTTGTAACAATAATTATCTCGTTGACTTATCGATATTGATATACTAGTATTGTATCGGTCAGCTATCTCACAAATATGATAGGACAAACTACGACAACATGATACTGTGCGCTATAAATCTCCTGTTGAAAACTTTAGTAGCCATGTAAAGGGTTGTTTTGCTCACGGATTGTGTTTGAACATATAGTATCCGTTTAATTGGGTTAATATGTGATATTTTACATATTGTAGAGTACATACCTTCTCGACAAGGAACGTTGGCATTGCCTTTAATCTCGCTACGAGTTTCGAATGAAGTTGAATACCAAACAAACATATGAGTGTCTTGTTACTAGCAATTGCAAGATAATAAAAAGATACTTTCAAACCATGGGCTTGCTTCTTACGCCTCATCGTTTTGTGAATGCCTTCCGTAAAGTTATTCCATAATATAAAAGGAGAAATACGATTTCTTTCGGCCTTGCAAAATTGCTTCCGTTTACGTCGACACACATCTGTCATCGAGGATTTTCCATATCGAACCCAATTGGAAACACCGTACTTTCTATCCTGGGCTGATAGCTTTGCTGGTGGACATATTTGTCCCTGAGGCTGTCTTTCGCGCAGTTTTAAACCATGTACTCATTGTTTCGATAAAGTTTGCCTGCGATGTGTGAAAGTATGTAAGTGCAAGTGCCCAATGAACTCTACAGCAGTGTGGAGTGGTCGCAGTCAGAAAATTTACGAACTTCGCTCGGTTATTGAACCACTGTTTTTGAGAGTGGGGATTTGGCCGAGTGTTTCTGTCTGTTGTCTTTCCGGTAGGTGACTGGCAGCCGTACGTTGTGAGTTTGAACCCGATTGAAAACACTATATTATTAATGATGCATGTTAACAAAGTAATTTATCATTTTGTGCACCCACGATCGATGACTAAAAAAACTCTGATTAGAGATATTTTATTAACATGCAATGTTTACAGTAAATATGATCGATCGCATATTACTGAGTAAATGTTTGAAAAAGCAAGCCAATTTCAAACAGTTCAATCGTGACTGTAGGTCTTGTCTGTTCAGCGGCGACCATGTTTAAGCAGCTCATAATACTGATTAAGCTACTTTTGCAGGTAAGATTTTAGCAATAACTTTATGCATTGCCTGTTCAATGCTTTTTAAAAACGTAATATTTAGGACCATTCGGCTCGGGCATCATCAATATTACCGTCATGAGCACCATCCCTTGGGCGGGCAACAAATCGTGATCTTGCCCGTGCTGGCGTGTGTTATTAATTTTATTACACCGAACAAGCAAACATGCAAAGACTTCGTCGAGTACAGTTCGCCTTTCTGAGTCCGGACCTCAGCGTAAAATGTTGTCAGTGCCCAGTCTAGGGTTGCCAGGTACAGGGTTGCCGCTTAAAGTTTGCCGATCTCCTCGGTGGCGTATCCACCTTTGTGGCTTGCATAGTCGCTGAACACAGAAATTGCATTCCTTGTTGCCATTTTCGTTCGTTTGCTGTTTACTCGCATCAAAATATCGTCCAACTGTGCCGGTGACAGCTGTGCATGACGTTTCGCAGCCATAGTTGCTGACTGCTTACAAGCGAACGACAATTTGTTATGCGCAGAAAGGACGCGCAGTAGGTAAAATGACGTCATCGATGTAATATCAAATGCAGAGGGCATCATCAAGTTCGCAGAGGGCATTATCACGTTTGCAGAGGGCATCATCACGTTCTTTTACATGTCACGTGAGTCATGTTTAAGCAATGGCAGTGCACGCTGAATGAGTGAGGTGTAATAATTAGTTATATCCTGAAACGGTTCAGAAAACGTTTACGCTACGTCACATGACATATTAAAATAAGTCTCTTCGCTTTTGAATAGCCATGGGTGTATGATACTGAGACAATGGGGAAAGTCTTTTGAACTATGTTTAGCTACTGTATTTGGATGCATGATTAAATTTGAAAATTAACGAGAGAGTTGTACCACGTAAAATAAATTTATGTCATAATATCGATAATAATTGACGGGACATTTTCGATTAGTAAATCTCCAGCTAGTGTGAATGATGTGATGGTTGTTTTTGCACTAGTACTCGCAAGGACACGGTGTAAATCTCATTTTGTCTTAAATTAACTTAAAGGTTCCCATCCTAAGAGACAACATTAAACGTTAAAATGCTACTAAAATATTCTTGCTGACATTAAGCCTCTCAGTTTCATGAGGAGGGATAAACGCTGTTGTGCTTCTTAACTAATAAATTCAGTGTTGTATGCAAAACGAATTTATAATCAAAAATTGTACCAAGATATTTAAAAATTAACACTCTTTTATTTTGTTATCCTTCTATAGTTATCGATCGAAGTAGTGAGTCCGGAACCTACTTCTGTGCTTATATAATACAATTTTTTTTAGTTGAACCGACATTTATTTCAAGAAAGCTTTGGTCAAACCAAGAATTCAAGTAATCTATAAACAGAAAATAATGACAAAGAGAGTATATTCGTCTTCGAGTTGTGCAACCAAGGCCATGTCACCAGCACGTTTTATGGGAGTGAGAATGACAGTATTACATCTTAATTCATTTGTATAAACAGAGAAAAAAACGGATGACAGTACACAGCTTTTGAGAGCCTCTATATTTAAAAATCAGTTCGTTCAAGATATTGCATGCTTACACGTTATGGCCGATCACACGGAAATAATCTAATCCAAAGAATGAATGTAGTGTTGGTTTGCAAATCAACAAGGCGTTTGAGTAGAATATGAGGTTTTATTGTGTTAAATGCTGACAAAGAGTCCATAAACAAAATTCGAACGAACTTTCTAGTGAAATCCATATCAGACTCATAATTAAGTTGAGAAGTGTTTTGGTTGTAGCTTTTACTCCTCTCTTAGCTTTATATGCAAATTGTAGCAGATTTATACGATTAGACAGAGACGTGGTTAACCTGTTACATAAAATCCTTTGGCGGACTGCACCATGCAGTGTACATCCATTAGCCACGTTTCCATAGCACAAGTCTACGGTCTCATTCATACGCGTTGAACACCATAGATATTGATGTAAACTAGGCAAATGTTTAGTGATCTCACAGATGTTGAAATCTCCAAGCACAAATACCGACTGATTGACTGACCTATCAACTGCGTTGTCGTAGCTTTCAGCTACACGTTGAGCTGAGGGCCAGGCACGTACACCAGTATCACAGCTACCTGCCTGCACTCACGAGGAAGATAGAATGGCCCGGCCTAAACGACACACTTGGAATTTCAAAGTGCTTTGAATTGACAGTTCCTCTGATGGTAAAATTTGTTTCCAAGCTGTTTTTGCATGCATAAGCCAGCGCCGACTTTTTTATATGTGATGAGAGATAATATTAACATCCAGTGTAAATATAATCGGTTGCATAGTTACTGAGCCATTGTGCCTTTGCGCATCTCTGACAGAAGCAAATTTAAAACAAGCTAATTTTAAACAGTTCAATCGTTTCCCTAGATCATGTCTGTTCAGTGGCGACCATGATTAATCAGCTCTTGTTACTTATTAAGGCGCTTTTGCAGGTAAGATTTTAAACTTTATGCATTGCCTGTTAAATGTTTTAAAAACGTATATTAAGGACCATATGAATGAGACGTTATAGTTAGTTCTCGCTTCGCTGTTCAGAAAACGATTACTGAATACCATATGACATATTAAAATAAGTCTCTTGGCTTTTCAAAAGCCACGTATATATGATACTGAGGCAAAGGGGTATGTTGCAAAACTATATCTTAGAGAATTTGTTTCTTGAATGCATCATTGACTTGAAAATTAACGAGAGCCATAGTCCACAATTGTACCACGTAGAATAATTAAATGTCAAACATTATTGACGGTATGTTTTCGATAAGTAAATCTCCAGTTGGTGTGGATGGTGAGACTATTAAGGTTTTTTTAAAAAGGATACTTTGATACTTTGATTCAGGTAGTATGCCCCTCGAAAGTAAATGGCATTAAATTTTGTTCGAACGTTCCTCAATGAAACCTTGAACCTCTTTCTTACCAAGTGAAGAACAGGAATGGTGACACTACCGTATGTGGCTCAGTTTATTTTGATGTTTTAAAATCCCTTTCACCATTTGGGATTTTTCTGAAATGGTGATTTGTTCTGTGTATCAACTGCAGTTTATTGTTCTACTCCCGAGAGCATGTTATAATATCAAATACTCTGTATACCTGTAAAGATCTTAATCATAGATATTTTATTGATGATTAATGAAATCTTATCTGGTCAAAACTTTAATTCAATTTTCAACAATAAAAATGCTGACGTTACTCATACGGCCGAGTTAACAAGTTTAAAACTGGACCCATCATCACGCTTTAGGGAGAAATACAAGAAACGGTAGTGGATACATGAAAACAAAACCACCAAAACAGTAGCAAACGTTACAGCTACAAATCGACAACACGTATTCCATATCAATCAGAGATATCTTTTATAATGCCTCCAACACACCCTTGATATTTTCAACCCCTGGTTAATTTTCCGTTCCCTCCAGAGGTCTTCGTTAAGCAGTCTGAATTGATAAACGCAGGCGCAATAAGCCTATTTCTTCATCCGGTCAATATGTCCGTAGCAGTAATTTTCTCGTTGGCAACTGGATACTGGTGAACTGACGGTGTATCGGCTAGCTAAGACTTGCATGATTTCATGATATTGTGCATAAATGGAACGATTTCTTTCGGCCTTGTAAAATGTTTTCGTTTACATAGCTCTGCTGGTGGATATATGTGTCCCTAAGGTTGTCTTTTGCCCAGTTTTAAACGATGTATTCATTGCTTCGGTAAAAGTTTGCGTGCGATGTGTGAAAGCGAGTATGTCAGTGCGACTGCTCCATGAACTCTACAGCAGTGTGGAGTGGTCGCAGTCAGAAAATTGTACCAACTTAGCTCGGTTCTTGAACCACTGTATTTTAGAGTGGGGATTTGGCCGAGTGTTTCTGTCTGTTGCCTCTCGGCTAGGTGACTGACTGCCGTATGTTGTGAGTTCAAACCCGATTGAAAGCGCCGTATTGTTACAAGATGCATGATAACAAAGTAATTTATCATTTGACGAAATAATTATGCCATTAATGTGCACCTTCAATTGACGACTAAAGAGACTTTGATGAGAGATATTTTATTAACATGCAATGTTTACAGTAAATATGATCGGTTGCATAGTAACTGAGTAAATGTTTGAAAAAGCACGCCAATTTCAAACAGTTCAATCGTGACTGTAGGTCTTGTCTGTTCAGCGGCGACCATGTTTAAGCAGCTCATAATACTGATTAAGCTTCTTTTGCAGGTAAGATTTTAGCATTAACTTTATGCATGGCCTGTTCAATGCTTTTTAAAAACATATATTTAGGACCATATGAATGGAAGGTTATAGTTAGTTCTCTCCTTACATTGTGAACCAAAACATTTTCCTAAATATTCCTGTTCAGAATACGCTAACGCTACGTCACATGACATATTAAAATAAGTCTCTTCGCTTTTGAATAGCCATGGCTGTATGATACTGAGACAATGGGGAAAGTTTTTTAAACTATGTTTTAGCTATTGTATATGGATGCATGATTAAACTTTAAAATTAACGAGAGCCTTGGTCCACAGTTGTACCACGTAGAATAATTTAATGTCAAAATATCGACAATAATTGACGGAAAGTTTTCGATCAGCAAATCTCCAGCCGGTGTGAATGATGAGACGGTTGTTTTGCACTAGTACTCTTAAGGACATCGTTTTCTGTTAAGGTTAGTGACAACATAAAAAGTAAAGTTGCAAGAAACAGTGACGAGACTAGTAATATAATGAGAAAACGGGATTTTCAATTTACTTTTTAGACATACATTAAACATGATGTCTTGGTTGTATTTATCCACTGCAACTTGCATATTCTGAGACAAAATGTTAGCCTCTTAAAATGCCGCTGAGGTAATTGAGACTCAAAAGTGCCGAGCTTAGTTAGATTGTAACACTACTATTTCCTTTCAGGAACTGTTATGAAATGTTCTTTTTTAACGATTTTCAGACATAGTAAGGAAACAGTCCGGGCGATTAATAGCCAGGCAATGAAGATGCCACGTAGTTATATATGTACCCTAAAGCGATCTGAAAAAACGGCCAGGTCGGTATTTATTTATAGGTTCGTAGGTTCCAGACAATTTTTCGTTAAACAGCTCCATGTGGACACAGAACAAGTTGCCTAGCTCTGTTGTCAGCCTTACATTTGTTGTGCACGTAATTATTTACTATAGATATACTTGTTTTGAAAGTGACTGAACTTACATACTTTACATCTATCAATGTCACACCTGTACCTGTTGAACTTAATCCGCCATTTCATAGATGGCACTTCGACTCTACCGGGGTTTTTTGCAGCGAAGCCTCGCACTAGATAAGAAACGGTTGCCCGTAGTGGTCTGCACAGCAGGAGGCCTTTTTCATGTTCAAGGAAAGGGTAGCAGATGATAAACAAATTTGATTTTGATTTAGTTTTCCATACTAACAGCAAGCTATTCAAAATGTTTTGGACGCTTTCTATCGTTGTCACTATCATATGAGGTGCGATTTACTTTATTGATACAAACAGTTTAAGATTGGACACTCTTCGTGTTGGCTAAAAAGTAGACAAGCGTTAATGAGTCGTTGATCCTACAAACTCTGCTCAATATATGTTCCGTTTGCTATTCTGCTCGTACGACTCCTGCTCGATTGACTCAATTCATGCTTACGTTGGACTAGTTCCCTTTACACACCATTGCACACCAAATTACTGTTGACATTGCTGAAATTCACACAAAATTGATGGACTTCAGTCTTTCATGTGAATCCTATGCACGAAAACAGATGGTCAAAAGGTATTCTACCGGCACGTTTACAATTTTAAATGCAAATGTTGGTATGAAGTTGAAATTGTTTGTTCGTAATCTCGATTATAAACTACTTTATCATTGTAATCATTGTTGACCTTCATCGCAACAGTGGTTACAATTTCCATAGTTTATTGCAAAACCTAATATTCCATTTGACTAAAGCTGCATTATATGACAAGAAGAGCAAACACTAATATTCACCTAAGCTGGATTATATGACACGAAGGGCAATAAGGATGCTCTTGCTGACTACAGGGATTTTATAATTAATCATATCAAGAAGCTAGCCCATTGTTTGAAAATATTTTGACTCTCTCGCTAGTAACGAGGTGCTTACATTTTTATGTTTGTTTGGTATTCAACTTCATTTGAAAACTCGTCGCAATATTAAATGCATTGTAAACGTTCCTTGTGGATAAGGTAGGTATTATACCAGGTGCAGCCAACGGAGCTATTCATCGAAAAAGCTATTCCGGGCAGGGGACATATTTTTAGCTGGCAGGGAGCAGATTTTAGGGTTTTCTGTCGAGCAGGGCAGCTATCGGTTGATTGGCCTAGGGACCGGGATAGGGGAAAAATGAAGACAGGGCAGTTACTTGTGAAACGGGGACAGGGGAAGCTGAGCCAATTTTATAAAATTAAATATGAGGAAAATCGACAGGTTTTTTTCATCACAACGCAGGGGAGCTTCATGTTTGCAGAGAGTTATAAACTTTTAAGGGGCAATTGTTCCAGGGCAGGGGAAATCGTAAAGTTATTTCACCCTAGGGTAGGGGAGCTTCAAAAATTGACAATGGGGAGGGGGGAAAGGCAAAAATATGTTGGGAGTTGGTACAAATTAAGTTTTAGTGCGGGAAGGTAAGTCGAAAAATTTTCAGTTGGAGGGCAAATTATGAACAGCTGATTAATTACCCTCTTGACGTAAAATTAGTCAGTTCATATTGTCCTGCAAAATACATATTATGTCATTACAATGATCCATTTAAAAATGCATGGTTCCTTGTCTGCACCTGCTTTACAATATGTAACAACTCACATATTAAACCAATTACACGGATACTAAGTGGATTTAAAGCGTGCATATGTTCAAACATAATCCGTGAACAACATAGCCCTTTACATGGCTACTAAAGTTTTCAACAGGAGATTTATAGCTCACGGTATGTCGCAGTTTTGTGAAATAGCAGCTTTTCATTCCATTTACGTATCATATCATAAAATCATAAAAGTCTAAGCTGGCCAATACAACATCAGTGCAGCAATATCCATTTGTCTACGAGAAAAAGAACTACTACGAACATATTAACCCGGTGAAAAGATGTCCTTTATGGGCATACGTTTATCCATTCAGGCTGCATCAACGAACACCAACTGCATGGAACGGAAGAATTGATCAGGGAGTTGAAAATATCAAGGGTATAATGGCACATTTGAAACAAAATAAAACAAAATATCTCTAATTGATATGAAATATGTGTTAGGTTGTCGATTTACAGCTGTGACGTATCGTTAATGTTTCCACTAACGTTTGTTGTGTTACTCCCTAAAGCGTTTTGATGGGTCGAGTTTTAAACTTATCACCAGAGCGATATGTGTAACGTCAGCATTGTTTATTGTTTAAAATTGAATTCGCGTCATGACTAGGATTCATTAGTCATCAATAGCAATATTTATGATAACCGTCTTTACATATATACAGAAAAAATCCCCAGTCAAGAAAAAGAACCTCAAACGGTGAAAGGCGTTTTAATAAATCAAAATATAGTGTGCTTGGTACTGTAGCGTCATCATTACAATTCTCTATGTTCAAGGTTTCATTGAGGAACGTTTGAGCAAAATTTTATGCCTTTTACTACCTGAATCAAAGTAGCATTTTTAAGAAATCGATGGAAATGAAAGCTACATAGACAGACCAACAAATCTGTAAGAAAATAGCTTATGTTTTTGAACGCAATAGTTGCAAATAAGGTAACGTGTTTGATGATGTGGTAAGAGAAAACTCTGTAAACTAGCAGTTCACCAGGTGATAATTTGCTGCGAATTTTCCTAATTTCTCTTTGGAATTAAATTGTGTGGAATACCCAATGCCGATACTTCAGTAGAAGTGCAAACACGCTTCATTAAAGCCGTGCCATTTCGTTAATTGAGTTCGATGCTGTACTGACAACAACGGTTGTAATTGTTTGTACTTTTTTATAAATTAATGATTTATATTTCGGCACAGCTTTTCAATTTAACACGACTGGAACTAATTTGGGATAATTGGATCTTCATATGTTTCAAATTTCTCAAAAGTGTCACATGCCCTGTAGCTGAATGTTGTAATATTACAAATTACTCATAAAAAGCAAGAGCATAACTTCAAGAGAAAAGCAGATGAGCTTACATTTGCTGATAAAAACGACATTACTCGACTGTCCAATTATCCCAAATTAGTTCCAATCGTGTTATTTGCTTTTGTTAGTTAATAGACCGTTTACTCATGATTTCAAGGCTACTTCAATTTTAGTGTTAGTTCTAATTTTACACACTCAACTTCTGTAACAAATACCACTATTGAAATCTCCTAAAACTTCCTGTGTATATACTGTATATATGCATTTGTACATATGCATCTGTAGAACCCTATAAGTATAACCACTTGCGATAAAAGACTGTGCATTAGCAGAATTCGTGTCGGCAGCCATTTGTCTCATATTACTTTTTAGTTCGCTTTCAATTACTTCGTTGAATTTTAGCACTGCGTTAACACGAGATAGGAGAACAGTTAAGATTGCCAAATATTTTCCGCGATGGTAGAGACATATAGCCTGGATGTGCTTGTGTCTTTGTTCCCAGAACTTCTCCTGAAACCATATCGTCAATAAAGACCGTATCCTGACTTTGCAATACTGTATTTGATTGTTTTTGAGGCCTTTTATTTTATTTGTTTGTTTTTATTATCAGTTATAGAAGTTGAATCCTTTTGTACATTCCAGATTTAAAAGAAAGGTCAAAAATACCTGCTTAATCAACTCAAGCGCGTACTTTTCGGGTATTTTTCTTAAGGAGCGGGTCTTTTTATCAGTTTTATCTCTTGGCAAATCGAAAAACTGTGCAAAACTGTCAAAGGAGATCAAAGGACTGAAAATCACATAAACAGTCAATGTCAACGACCACTGATCTGAGAACCAAGGATTAACAACTGTCCCTTTCACTTTGATGTCTTATGACTCATTTCACTGACAGGATGAGTTCTAGTGTATCTCAGCAACTATAAAGGCTAGAGGTTTTACTTCTTTGGTATTTTAACCAGTCACTATAGGAAAAAATTGCGAGATAGGAGCGAGAAAGTGACGCTTTCTCTCAATTGGTGAGAATCTCTTGTCATTCTCACTGCTACCGGTGAGAATTCAAAACTTCTCACCAGTGAGAAGAGAGAAATGCATTCCTTGGTAAGATAATAGATTCTCACCGGTGAGAATGGATATTCTCACCAAGCACTGTGAGAATGGTAATTTTTACGGTGAGAATCAACCAGACTCGCTATTCACTGGTGAGAATCAAGTAAACTCATTGTTCACTGGTGAGAATTAACCAGATTGGTTCACACAAGTGAACAAAAAGTCTGGCTGGAGTGTCACCAATTCTTCAAAATAGCCCCGTGAATACCACCCATAAAGTTATTTCATTATATAAACGGTCAACGACGATTTCAGTTGGCCCTGTAAATTTGCTTTCTTTTACCTCTACCCACACCTGTCATCAAGGATGTTCCATCTCGTGTAACAAAAGGCATGATAATAAAGAAATTTATCATTTGACGAAATAATTATGTCATTAATGTGCATCTACAATTGATCACTAAAGAAACTCTAATGAGAGATATTTTATTAGCATGCAATGTTTACAGTAAATATGATCGGTCGCATAGTTACTGAGCCAGTGTGCTCTCATGCATCTCTGACAGAAAAACATTTAAAAAACACGCTAATTTCAAACAATTCAATCGTTTCCCTAGATCATGTCTGTTCAGTGGCAACCATGATTAAGCAGCTCATAATACTTATTAAGCTGCTTTTGCAGGTAAGATTTTAACATTAGCTTATTGTATTGCCTGTTCAATGCTTTTTTAAAATCCTATATTTAGGACCGCACGAATGGAAGGTTACACACGTAGTTAGTTCTCTCCTGACACTGAGAACCACAAAATTTTCTTAAATATTGCTGTTCAGAAAACGTTTACTATATGTCACATAACAAATTAAAATAAGTCTCCTCGCTTTTGAAGAACCATGCTATGATACTGAGATGATATGAGGAAAGTTTCGAAACTATGTTTTGGCTACTTTTTTCTTGAATGCATCATTAAACTTGGAAATTATCGAGAGCCATAGTCCACAGTTGTACAACATAGAATAATTTAATGTCGAAATACCAATAATTGACGGAGAGTTTTCGATAAGTAAGTCTCCAGTTGGTGTGAATGATGTGAAGTTTGGGATTTCTTAAAAACGGATAGTCCTTTATTTTAGGTAGTATGCGCCTCGAAATGCTTAAACGTTCCTCAATGAAACCTTGAACCTCTTTCTAACCAAATGAAGAATAGCAATGATAACTATACATTATCCAGCTAATTATATTTTGCTTTTTTAAAAGCCCTACACCAAATGAGTTTTTTCTGGAATGATGATAGCATAGATATTCGTTTCGCAAATGATATTCATCGAACGATGAAGGGTGAAAACGTGTGCAATGTGTCTGCTGTTAGGCTCTTGCCAGCTCTGCCGCTTGAAGTGTATGACAGAATTTTGCAGGAATCGTGGTGCTAGGCTCCAGGAGGAGGGTTGCACAAAGGACTTCCTACTTGGCGAAGTGGGCGTTTGGAACCAACTTTCTCTACGTATGGGGTGTGGGTATGGCAGCGAAAAAGTGAAATCATGCCAAAGAATATAAAACGGCATGGTTAGGCAGAGAAAACGGGATATAATGGTTTGGAAGAACGAGTTGCCGTTTTGTGCGGGCTCTCACTGATTTTACTACGTAAAAAATTCCGATACAATATATTACATGTGGATGTACACATCAACTGTAGCTGCTAACCTTGGGGCGTGATCCAGGGGATGGCCTTGTCTTCAATCGCACACGTAGGGCTATACCGAACTATCTGGAGAACTGGCGGTTGGATGATACTGAAAGGCCTGCTCTTGAAGCAGCCCTACGAGCTTTCTTGGAGCATGTGCGCCTCAAGATCGGCCAGAGACTCAACGACTAGGTCCGTGACCTGGGGGTGTAAAGTACTTGTTCGCGCTGAGGGCTCACCTTCGGCTAGGCAAAAGATGGTGTCGCTGAAAACTCAGATCCTGTCTTTCGCCACATGCAAGGGGCTAACCTACAAGCCAGTGAGATTGACGAGGCGCTTGTCAGGGCCATTCATTCTCTCATGAAGAAAAGAGAAAAAATGGACACAGAGGGGATCAGGCTGATCCCAAATTTTCGAGAAACATGTTTTGTTAAACCATGATCAATATTCAACAAAACTTAAACCTCTATTTCTTGTAGGTGCTAAGATGTATGACAGTAGGTCAAAGGCCGACCCAAGGTCATCCCAAAGTTTGATAAAAGTCTAGTTGCATACTGGTTAATATACAAATAAAACTTAACTCTCAGACCTTTAAGTTACTGAGTTACAAGAAAGTAGGTCAAAGATCATTGAAAGTTATTCCAAAATTTGAAAAGAAATTCGACAACGTACTTGTCTATTTTAGCTGAACTGTTTATCGGTTCCAGAGAAGAAGATTAAGTTATTATTATTTCAATGTTATTATTGGTCTTTTGTAGAAACCAATCTGGCCATCTTACAGATTGACTGATTGCGATGCATTTTGCAAACCTTTAAGCACTGCCACTAACGATGATATGAACAAAATGTCAGTTTTAATGGTCCCTTTTTCGCATTAAAGCCTCCGCACTCATTCGACATTGATGAAGTATAATTATCTTTAGCTCAGCGGTTCTATTGCACTTAAAAGGGATTTTGTTTCATTATTATCTCCGTTATCGAACAAGTTCTGTCTGTAATCTTGCAAGATGTTTACTGTTTTTCCTTTATTTTTTCTTGTTCAGATTTTCTCCGCTGGAGCAACTCGAAGTAAGTACTTGAAATATCACATTCACTTTCCAGAGTTTTTTGTAGAAAAATCAGATATAAATTGTAAAATAACAAGGCAGGAACGTTTGATTTAATTTGCCCAATTTCAGTTTAGCTGACGGAAAATGTTCTGTGGTTCCAATTATGTGCTTTCGAAATATCTATTTTGTTTTGCACTTTCTCTCAAAGCTAGTCTTCATGTTGATCAAAGTATTGTAAAGGGAAACAGTCCATCTATAAAGAGGGACGTCAAACGTTCAAAGTGAGATGAAAGAAATCACTTTCTTACGTTTTATCCCAAAAACTACCATTCCGACACTGAAACCGCATATTTGTATTTTATTGCTAAGCTCTGTCTAAGTAAAATGAACTGGTGACCAATTTTAGTGAGAAGTTTAATATGAGACCATAATTTATATTGAACTCAACACATTTTGTTGTTTCTAGCTGAACGTTTACACAATTAAAAATAAACCCTTAGTAAATTCTGTGTCTCATTTTCCATGGCGTTATGAAGGAGGTAGGTACTAGCTAGGTAGCTCGGGTAGCTAGCTAGGTAGGTAGGTAGCTAGCTAGCTAGCTAGCTAGCTAGCTGGCTAAGTAGGTAGGTAGGTAGGTAGGTAGGTAGGTAAGTAGGTAGGTAGGTAGCTAGGCAGGTTGGTAGGTGGGTAGTAGGTAGGTAGCTAGGTAGGTAGCTAGGTAGGTAGGTAGTTACATGTAGGTAGGTGTATAAATTTGAAAAGGAGCGACTGCATAAATTCAATTTTCGGTATACGGATTAAATTTTTATCTGAAGAACATGTTTTTCCGAAACAGAATTTAAATGACTTACAGATTTGGGATATATTTTGAAATTACACAACTTGTGATTTATTGCACCGTATCTATTCATTTATGTCTTGATTTTCTAAAAAAATTTCATATTCACAGCGTAAAATGTAAAATGTTTAAAACTTTTTCTTGTCTTGAGAAAGAAATACCTGAAATGTCGTAATCGGTAGGCTCGCTGTCTGAAAATGATGATGACGTAATGGTGACGAAATTTACAGATTTTACATTTTTCTCGTATTACAAAAAAAATCTATATTTTCAAAAATC
Organism: Ptychodera flava; assembly: GCA_001465055.1. Taxonomy (NCBI): domain Eukaryota; kingdom Metazoa; phylum Hemichordata; class Enteropneusta; family Ptychoderidae; genus Ptychodera; species Ptychodera flava. The sequence goes on from LD357420.1 coordinate 101,553, forward strand.
ATTAATATTCGTCTGATAGCTTTCCGTTTGCGGTTTAGAAGGCATGAATTCATTTGAAAAAATTGAACTGAATGATTAAATTAATCGAGCCTATTTGCATATTTCTAGTTGACCCAACCTTTTTCTCCAAATAGATTTTACATGACATTTATAATTTCAAAGGAAATACTTAATGCGTATGTTTAAAGTGAAGATTAAAATTGATGTACGTTTGCTCTTATTTGTTGTTATCTTGATAATCAATGCAAATATGGTGATTGGTTTAGAAAAATGTACTAGGTTGTATATCTTTGTCACTCTAGTCAATCAGAGCATTAAATTGCCAAGTTTGTGAACGAAGACTATTTCACTATGTTTTGTGTTATTTAATACTGAATGTCGTTGATTGACAGGAACATTAATGGCAAATACAGCAAAGGTTATGTTTTATTTCTTGAAATACAAGTACAGTTTATTGCGATCAACCGATGATGAAATTGAGGTTTATGATGGTTGATAAGCTGTGTTGCGTAGCTAACAGTGCCTGGTTAGGTTCAAATATATGCATGGTCACCCATATATTCAGTATCTTTCAACATGTGAAACAGTATAAGTTTGTATCAAACAAAATTCATGAAAAATGGGCGACTTCGTCCCTTTAAAGACTGTTAGCGTATCCGAGGTCTGTCTGTGTAGTTTCAATGGGCGCTGGGTTCTTGGATGGGAATTGTTTACATATAAAGATACCAGATTTGTCTTCGGAAGTAGTGAGCAAATTGTATGTACGTATGTATGTATATTATGTATGTATGTATGTTTGTATGTATGTATGTATGTATGTATGTATGTATGTATGTATGTATGTACGTGCAGAAGTATGTTCCATTTGACACACATATATATATGCACATGTATGTGACACTATGCTCGTGTATATTTACGCGTCGTAGGGTACAAAATTTCCTTTGAAATATACTTAAATGAACGAGTTTATTTGTTACATTTGCAGCAATATTGAAAGAGGTCGCATTTTGGCCACTCGACAAAGATGATTTACTAAGTGATGTATCTGGCAACGGCAATCACGGCATCAACGGTGGTGGCGCTATTCTTGTTTCTGATGCAGAAGGCACTCTAGCAGGGGCTTATCAGTTCACGGGCAATGCTGACTCTTACATTGAATTCCCAAACAACGGTGCTTACGACACAAGATACTCTATACACATGCTGATGTACATCTACCCTCAAGGAACGAATGGTCCGACTTTCAACTTTAAACGAGACGATTATGCAGTCCATATGTACGGTGGTGATGAAGAACACTATGTGCGCTTCATTGTACGAAACGATCTGCTAATGCATACCGTACCGGTAATGGTAAAGACTTTGGAAGAGAATAAGTGGAATTTCGTCGGAGCCAGTTACAACAACAACACCGGGCTTGCTAAACTGTGGGTAATGGATCAGATGATATCATCGGAGGATATGGGCATAATTGAACTGGCAACCAATTACGAAGCTAGGATGGGTGTGCGTGTCACCGACAGCAGATATTTGAGAGCCATGATATCGTGTATGCAGGTGTACGACAGAGAATTGTCGCCATCGGAAATCTTAATGGCAGAATCAAGATGCAAGATAGGTACATCTACGTTGTATTGTCATAAGATTCAAGGTGTATTTAAGTGAAGGAAACATAAAATATGACGCATGGTGCAAGCCAAATCTCGTGTCAAAATGTGAAAGTGTTGTCAAACATGAAATGAGCTTCCTTGTTGGCCTTGTAATCTGTTTTGATGCCTTATATTCCTATGCACATTCACAGTGTTAGGCGTGGATCTGTATAAATGTGGTTTAAAGCTACCTTTCTAAAACAGTAATAGACATCATATCAAGTAAATTGTTTATCTCTGTGTCCATTTTTTATGTAAAAATGTTAGTTTTATTTAGTATTATCCGCATTATCCTTCACTAATATAATATCAATGGAAATGCGTAGAGGTGTATATTAGTATTTAAAGTTCCATTTAAAACATATCGTCTTCTTCAAACCGAAAATTTCACAATGTCGATCTTATCCGTGCAGTGTGCCCATGTCATTAGCCCTTTCGTGTTAGATAGACGGAGCGGAGACAGTGGGGTAGAGAGACACAGACTGGGGAAGGAGGGAGAGAGATAAAAATAAGCTCGATCCAAACTTGTTTAATTTCAGTCAAAGTTGACATCATTTACTATCTAGTATGCTTATGATCAGACGTGCGTCAGTTGTCTTGAGCCCATGGCTAAAATAACTAGGACAAATATGTGAAGTTGGTGAATTTTGCTTAAATAAATATATAAAGACTCACTAAACCAAATTTACTGAGAGCCCCTTTACCATAATGAGCGTTCATGGTCATGGTGAAGTAAATACCTAAGAAATTAAGCTGATTAGGTCTTGTTATCTGAAACTATGTGCATTAAATTTGATTGAACCTCAGAGGTGTATTCACTCACGGGTAATTGTCAGGCTGAAATATATGATGGTATCGTATAGTATCCAGCATTAATGTATGGTCGTGTAATAGAATATATTACTTTCTGACTGCAAGAGGAGTTTGTCGACAGCAATTTGAGAATTATCGTAGAGAAATTTGTCTCATAAACTAAGAGGCACGAGGACAGTCAAAATATCAACATTCACATATAAGATGTCACATGATTGTGAAATACGGTACAGTCTGTCATCGGAAGGTATTATTTTAGACTGATGTGATTTTAGAAAAAAATACTCTCATTGTTTTCCTTTTCCGATTGCAGACACTGAAAAACCAGTAATCAACTGTCCATTGAACCAGTCGACATCAACCTTCATCAGTATCCCTATCACGCCGGTGACATGGTCTCTACCTCGAGCACCTGATAATTCTCGCCCTGTACAAATACGTGGAAGCCATGAGCCAGGCAGCAACTTTTCAATAGGCAGTACAGTTGTGTCTTATGAGGCGTCGGACCATTCTGGCAACGTTGCACATTGTTCATTTACCATAACTGTGGAAGGTAATTTACATTAGGAATGTAAGGACATTGTTTCTTGTACTGTCGCACCCTTGCCTTCCTATCAAAGAAGAGTTCAGGGATTTCTATGACTACTGTTACAATATCGTGTCAGGCATTAAAATATAAACCAGCCGTGTCAGTGTAACATTGTATGGATTTATCAATATCATAAACGTGTAAACCCATTTTCAATGACTATAGTGCAGTACATAAAATTTGCAATTATTGTTGTTTACCAGTGTGTTGTCACAATTGTAATAAGTCTGAGTACGTTGACCAGCAAGGCAACATTTTGAGAGCACTGCATGTTATCTTAAGTCATTTCGCATTGACGTGCACGCATAGAGCCACAATAATATCCAAAGGATTTTACTTGCTTAGGCACCTTTTACGATTCCTGCTAATCATAGTACATTTGAGAAAGTAACAAATATACATCATGTAGGGAGTGCATAGAAATCGCAGGGGGCCGGTAGGGCAAGTGTTTTTCAAATTGACGCTGTGCATAAAACAGTGATTCTTTTCCTGCGTGTCACTATTCATATAAATATGTCTCAGCTGACATTAGATCGCTCGTTTGACCTTTACTGTCAACAAGTACCTTTTAACTTTTCAAATAATAACTGTTATGAAAGCTTTCAAAATAATTTAATAAAATAATAACATTTTGCACTCGATAATTCCGTCAACAACTTGCAGTATAATTGGTCATTCAAAACTAAAATAGTTGTTATGTTTACCTTCATTACAAGGTTTTGCTTGTTATTATGTAGTGAACATTATTATTGTCTGTCATGGAAGGTTAAAGATCAATATTTAACAACGTTTGCATGTGAATGCTCTTGTCAGGTATCGTAAGTTTTGAAGGGGAATGTTGAACAGTTTACCCATAGAAAACCATGAGAATTGAAGTAATATTTATTGGTGAAATTCTTACCCCTTTGAAACACCGTATTCAAATTAATTACATTTGTGTCAATTGTCACAAACTAACAAATGCAGAGATTTAGCTAGTATAGTATTATAAACAATATTGATAGTTTTTTCATAGACTGCCATGTACAGAACATCAACTTTCGATGAAATTCCAAAAATCGCATTTTTGTCAACATATGCAAAGTATTATAAAAATATTCATGATTTTCTCATAGACTGCTATGTCTAGAGAATCAACATTTTTGGTAAAATTCCGAAACCAAATTTTTGTAGACATATGCAATTGTTACCACCCTATATCAATCAAGAACATTTATATCAATTATCAAACTCAAATGCACTGATATTGCTAGTTTGATTTTGGAAAACAAAATTGTTCATAGTTTTCATCGAGAATAGCTACTACAACGTGCATTCCACTGTTATTTATGATGTTGTCTGTAGCAGCAAGTGTACTGTCGCCTCTATGCAGGTGTACACTTATATTATGCCAGTAATTGATAGCGCAAATATACAGCCATATGATTGGTCGAGACGTGGAACCGCGATATAGCACAGTTAAAATGCGCGCGAAAATAAAGATATAGGAAGATTCCTTGTTTGACGTTTAACGCCAGAATCTCGATATGCTGTTATGATATGATATCAATAAACCACCTAAGCGATGAATATACCACTAGGTTTTCACCGCTTCACTCCATATTTGCACAGACACGCATAATTGCTCGTGCTCAAATGTTGTGAACTTGTCAAAGTCACGTGGTATATGTGTCTCTGGGGTTGTCTAATGCTTAGATGTATCTGCTGCGTAGACCGCTTGTCAGCCACAATTATATTTCAGAGTCCATGTATCCAAATGTTATTTGAGATTTTTGGTTTGATCTTCAGAAGCACCACTAGGCAGTATGCACCCTCGAAAATGAAAGATTTAAACTTTGTTTCGTCTCATTTGTTTCGTCTCAAATTTCAATATATTACTACAACATGTATCAATAAACCAAATATACCACTCATTTTGCAAGGTTTCCAATATACGTACGCTTAAAAGCATGTAGTAATATGTCACGATTTTGGTAAAATCTAGTCGCAATGACCGGAATGATTTCTTGCTTCAATAACTGATACACACATGACATGGGAATACAAGTTAACCAGTAGGAGTTAAACCACAGTACATTTCGAAATCTGTAGAGTTTGATACAAATTACGGGGTTTCTGCCAATTCTTCTTTTTTTCTTCGTCTCTTCCAAATACATATTTACACAGCAAAGGTCAGGTCCTTTCTTGATACAGTGAGTGGAACAAGTGAGACCCTGTCGACAAATGAAGTAAGTAGATGTCCTAATGACAATTCTCGTTTAAATTGTTATGTAATGTTCACATTATCTGTACGCTGAGCCAAGCAATGCTCTTCTGTATGTACTGTGAGAGCCAAACTCGTCTGTGTGGGGGTGTTACTGCAGTGAATTTCAGTGTCGTTGGCTATGAAAAATCTCTCACAGTTGAGATCATGCCTCATTGATGACATTGCAATTACTTTTCAGCTAGCCAACGATGAATTTCTCATGATGTAACGTGCGAGTAATAAATGGTACAATTAACATTTCCTGTAAACCCAGACCCAAAGCTAGCACATATCAAAAATCACCTTGGGTGAACTATTCCTTTAAGTAAAGTCGCCTTTAACTCCACTGAACTACTGGGGCATAATAAATGTATGTTTAACATGTGACAATAGCGGGAAGATATCCAAAAATGTTCCTTACTCGTTTATAACTGAGAAAAACTACTTTTTCACAATTTTCGCTTTTTCCAACAGGTTTTCAAATATTTGGATGAATTATCAATATCTCTATCTGGTCTTTATAATATGAACGTGTCACAGGCGCAGATAGAAGACATAGCAAAAGGTAAACGAAACCATAGATTCCGAGACTTTTAAATTGAATGCATTTATACAGATAATTAGTGATCGGAAGTTAATGCGGTTCGAACTTTGGCCCTTGAAAATACAATATTCTGCATGGCATTTATTTTGTCCAGTCTGTGAAGGTCAATACCGGCTTCTTTTTAGGTCAATTAAAATTTATATTAGCTCGCATTTTGGCAAGGTCAGGCTGCTTTCACAAATATCGGTGAGGGAGAGTGGAGGAATCGCGATCTGTTGTATTCAGATACCATCCTCAATACTGTCCAGAAATTTCCAAGTTCACCGTCTATATGATCAAAATACCAAGCCCAACCCCCTCCCCGATTATTATATTGCCGCATATTTATTAGGGATGCACACAGAGTAAAAATAAACATGTATAGGGCAGTTCTGCTCGCTAATAACTACCCGTCATTAGCAGTTAGTAAATGGGCATATTCCTAAGGAAACGTACCATTGGACTTTTGGGATTTATCAGTTTAAGTCGATTTAATTTGGGTTAATCCAACTCTGGCCACGTCAATGCCACCTGTTGGCGAGCACACAAAATGACGATCATGAGAGAATCCAATATTGTGAAATTGTGGCTACATTTTTCCAAATTGTGAAAAACAAATCACAGTGACCTGCAAAAGAAAGCTTTCAATAGTACAAGACATATGACTTAGATGCGGCTCAAAATCGACAAGGTCAAAATAGTCCATTAAATAAACGTTTTAATCTCTGAAAATTTTTTTGTGTAATAATGGTAAATTTGGTAAAAAATAATAATTCCATTCAGTTGCACATTTTGTTCCATTTAAATTAGAGTCTTTACTGTGTTATTTTACGATGCGAATGTAAAAATTTAGAAAATCAAGCATGGTGACCCATCTTTTTCTTGAATATTTGATTATTCTCATGTGCAAGAATTCAAAATTTTCTGATACTTTAAAGTCTCCTGGTCTTCCATATAGTGTGTTTCTCTCTGGCCTGATCTTGTGTACAAGTATATTGCACTGTCATGAGCGTCATTTGACCAAAACGTTTCTTCAACTACATCAGAGTCAGAGCTATCTCTGTCACTGCCAGTAGTGACAGTGACAGGGACACTGCAGTAGCAGGGCAGCTGTATTGACTTTGATAATTTTGACAATGTTTTTGTTCAGCTTATAGAACTGCATTCTTGTTCTACTCCCTACAGCAAGTTTAACTCTCCAGTATCCAGCTTGCCAACACTGCCTGTGTACGTGTACCGTGCATTTGTATCATTGACAAATGACTTTCAGTCTGGACTCTAATTCAATTATCACTCAATACATACGATATTAATATATACAGGCTTTGTCGACAAACTGAATTTTGTGTGTCTCAGGGCCCAGCATGCTGTAGGGAGACAGCAAGACACTGTATGTGATTTATTGCATTGAAATATTGAAAAAAATCGCAGCTTCTGCCCCATTACTAAGCCTACATGTTTGTTCGTTTCTTACGAAAAATACGTTTAGATTTTTTTCGAGATATGTCATGAAATTTGACAAAATTGTTCTAAATTTTGTTAAATTGTTACTACCGTAACATTAGAACAATTGGATGAAATTAAATTGTTTTTCATTTTTCAATGAATTACCTACCAAAACCGATGTATCGCAAAATGGCAGTAAAAAGTAAAAGGGAGCCAAAAATTTCATGACAACTTTTCCCCACACAGACTTAGACGTGGTGGCTGAGACCAATCCTTACTGAAATTGGTCATAGCCACCACGTCTATTAAAATTCATGAGTTTACTTTTCTTATTTACGTACATACTTATATCAGATGGAAATCTGAGGATTTGCGATTACATCAGGTTGACAACCCCCCACACAAGAGCAATGAATTAAAATAAATCTTTACAAAGCATGCGGACAAATCTGTTGGTTCCACACATGTCACTTACTCTTTACAAAGCATGACAAATTAGTTGGTTCCACACATGTCACTACAAATACAACACTAACGTTCATTGGAAAGGGACAATTTGAAGCCGCCTATTAAAGCTCGTGCCCGTGTGCAGTGATATGTTCGTCGGTAACGCTGTGAATGAAACATGCACACAGCGGCCCACACAACATCGTAAGCTTACTATCGTGGTATTTGTACGTGCGTGCACGCACGTACAAATACCACGATAGTACCACGTGGTGCGTCCGTGATCGTATGAATTAATTCTGCCTTAACATTCATTCGGACACCAACAAAACCAAACAGATTAAAACCACCTCAGGATTTCAACAAATATAGTCGTAAAATGTGACTACGCTACATCATAAGACACAA
>LD357420.1:112648-138709 GCA_001465055.1 Ptychodera flava
TTTATCATATACCCATGCCCATAATTTTAGGGAATTTTTACTAATAGAACGAAAAACCTTTAATTTTGAGGCTTTACTTTATTACGCCTTGCGCATAAATATCAGATTGTTTATGTGAACAAGCTTCATTCATAAAGTATACGACGAAGATGTCAACATCACGCACGACATCGCTTCAAGTCGTCCATATCTCAATGAAACCCACGAAGAAAGATACCGGGATACAAAAATCGTCATACAGAAGGAACATTTTAAGGTGCAATATGCTATTACAACTGTAACCGATCAAAAACTGCTCAGCTTTAAATCTATCCTGATTTCGATCGTCGTACAGCACGGAGCTCGCGCGGAGAGGGGACGCCATTTTGTTAGTTTACCTTTAGAGTTGCCATGTCAACAGTCGTCGCGCGCGCGACATCGCTGTCACGCCACGCGCTCACTACCTGTTCGGTGGAGACCGTGCACAGTGCCGGCGCCGTGCGAACGGCAGTATGTTTGCTAGAACTTGACCAAAAAAATACCATGGTAAAACATTTCAAGACTCAACGTGATATTCCCGTATTTTCGACCAGAAATACCCGTGTTCCTCGAAGCCCTTCAAGTTTTTACGTCGGCGACATCGCTTCGCAGGCGGGGAGCGGCAGCCATTTTGTTGTTTACGTTGTTTACCAACAAACTGCTAATGTAGTTCGGGAAAACTCTAAAACTGATGACGTTCATCGTTCATATCTCGACGTTTACCGTGAAATATCACGGCTGATATTTTACGTTGAACGTCACTAGGATGTAGCAATATGGGCATGGGTATATGATAATATCAATAATCAAGAGGAAGATAGATTGATACGTACATAGATTTACCTAGTTTTGAATTGGAAAAATATATAGTTTCCTCATAGACTGCCATGTATAGTGAATCAACATTTCGGTGAAATTCAAAAATTTAATTTCTTGTACACACATGCACCTTTTACTTCCCACATCAAGCAAAGTACATTTACATACATTATCAATCACATATAAATGTACAGATATAACTTGTTTTGTGGGGGAAAATTGTCAATAGTTTGCCTGATAGACTCCCATGCATTATGATTCGATTTTGTTGGTGAAGCACTATATCAGCCACATCTTGCCCTCTTTTAGTTGCGCACAATATGGTGACCTTACCGCAAATGTACGATCCTTCAAAAATGTTTGCGTCATAAATTGCGAACCATTAACCAAAAACGCCAGTCCTCCCCTTGTAATTTATGTCCCTAACAGGTGCGCACGGAATTCTCCCGGCCCACCCCTGCAATTATTGAAGGCCCCCTAATTGCGTTTTTTGTAGATACCATGTGTTCGTCTCATACACTTAGTTGTGGCACCGATGCGAAATGCATTGTAAAAGCTATCTCGATGTTCAATGTGATGATATCAAGTAGAATTAGTTTAAGTAGAATATTACAGTTTTTGGTGTTATTATGTGACTCAGCATACCTCATTGGCAACGGAATATATGTTTGATGACTCCGTCATTATCGCACAGGTGAAACGGTTCAAAAGAAGATCGTTGCAGACAGATAATGGTGGAAATGCATCTTCGGAAAATGACATTCTGGCGTTGACGTTCACGGACAGAGAAGGCAATGAAATAGAAGGTATAAATAGTAAATGAAATCCAATGCGACTTTTTACTTTCTTAACCTCCGTCAGTCAGAAATAAAACATGGAAATCTTCTATGTGAAACAACTGAAGTATATGTATATCATTCATATTTACTGACAAGTAATACAAGAAACTGAAGATAAAACTGTTGCCGTACTCTTTGTGTATACAAGCAACAGAAAAATATCTGCATCATATATATGTGCAAGTAATGGTAGCAACATCCATTTCACGCACAGAATTACAACCAACATGTCAATCATCTTGTAATATTTAACATCCGCAAGATAGTTTGTTACTTTATGTTTTTTTGTATTTTAACCTATATGTCATTCATATTTCTTATGTGCACAAAGTGAATAATACAACGGAACAAATTCAAATTTTGTTTGTGAGTGACCTCCCCATCTATGAACGACACGAAATAGTTCAAGGTCTCTATCTCGAAATGAACGATGTCACATACTTTGGAACAGTTTTCAAGGCGGGTTTACCTTTTGCATTGTATTGTATTGTATTGTATTGTATTGTATTGTATTGTATTGTATTGTATTGTATTGTATTGTATCGTATCTGGTTGATTTGTATTGTATTGCATTATATTGTTTTGCATGCATTGCATTTAATTACATAGCATTGTGTTGTATTTGTATTGTCCTGTAAAGTGCTGAACTGTACCGATGCATTACTTACTGTGTACACGTATTTATGTATGTATGTATGTATGTATGTATGTATGTATGTATGCATGTATGCATGTATGTATGCATGTATGTATGTATGATGCTTGTATGTTTTTATGGCTTTATGGTTGTCTTTATGGCTCTTTGTATACATGGTTGTAAAGCTGTATAGTTGTATGGTTTTATGGTTGTATACCATTAGTTGTATGGTTGTATGCATGTATGTATGTATAGGTGCATGCGTTTGTCTGTCTGTCTCTTCGTCAGCCTGTCTGTCGGTTTGTCTACGTGTAGATAGATGGATAAGTATGAATATAGCCAGAAAGGTAGGTTGATAAGCAGAGAGATAGGTAGGGAGGTATAATAAAACGTCTCAAACTTTCATCATCTTGATTTTTTGATATAAGGTCTAAAATCTGAAAGACAGGAGATCACTTTGTCGAAATAACATTAATGTTTGCGAGAGCCTTAACAGGACCCCTAATTCAGTTTCAGCCTTGCAATAAGTGGCGTTGAGCTTATCAAATAGGCTGATTTTCCATTGTCATTCGTCGTGTGTCTGTCCGTCATTCCATCAACAATTGTCTTCTCCTTGAAACCACAAGTCCGATTGCTTTAAAATTTTATATGCACAGTTCACTTTGGCTGGCCTTAGTTCGGTTATTTAAATCGCGGTGAAATTTGCTTGTTTGTGTTTTAATTTTGGGGCATTTTGCTGTGTTTGGTCAAAGAATCTCTCAAATCGCATGTTTGATTGCATTGAAATTTGATATGTACTTCACTTTTGGTGACGTCATTTAAATTTGCCCAAATCGTGGTGAAATTTGCATATTTGTGTTCTCAAGGCAATTTTTGTTATTTTTGGTCAAATATCTTTAAAATTCTTCTACTTCAAAATTGCAGGTCAGATAGCTTTAATAATTGGGAAATTGGTCCCTAGAGGTGATCTGTTTCAGATTTATTCAAATTGTGCAGAGGTATGCAAATTTGTATTTTAAGGCAGTTTTTGTCATTTTTAGTCAAAAATTTATTTCACAAAAACCACTTGTCTGACAGCTTTGGTATTTGGTATACAGGTTCATATGGATGATAAAAATGTGATATATTCAAATTATGACGAAATCAACAATTTTCTATTTTGGGGGCAATTTTGCCAAAATAATTGTTTCTAAAAAAATTCTCGTCTGATAGCTTTGATAGGTTTCTACTAATGATTGAATGCGACATGTTGAAATTATGATGACATCTGCAGTTTGGTATTTAGGGGCAAATTTTTGCCATATGTGGTCAAACAATTTGTTTCTCAAAAACTCGTCTGATAGCTTTGATATTTGGGATACATGTTGCTATTGTTGCTTTTGGCCAGAGGTCCATATATCTTTCTTTCATGAATTTAACTTTGTTTGTGTACCGTCTATTTACTGTCTGTTCTGTGCTGTTTTGTGTCTATGTTTACAACTATTGTCTTACAAATTTTGACCTAGTGTTATTGGATTATGGATTGGTATGATTGCGATTATTTTGCTAAGGGCTATCTTATTTATGGTGTCTTGAAATAATGATGAAATCAGCAATTTTGTATTTTGGGGCAATTTTTACCATTTTTGGTCAAAAAAATGTTTCTCAAAAACTACTTGTATGATAGCTTTGAAATTTAATATGCATGTTCCTAGGGCATATTGTATTATGATATATTGAAATTATGATGAAATGTGCAATTTTGGGATTTTTTGGCAATTTTGTACTCGTCTGATAGCTTTGGTTGATATGTCCTTAGGAATGATCTTCATATCATATGCTCAAATTATTACGCAATCTTCAATTGTGTATTTTTGCAGCTATTTTTGCCATTTTTGTCAGGCCACTAAAATGAGCTATCAAATATATCCACCTTATTCATCAATATGTGTCATTAAAAGATGTTCTCTATATGACACAGTGGAGCTGTATCGACTGTTATATCGCTTGTTTAAACATAAAATCAGCTTCTGAAATATGTGTTCATGTGTTTGACACTTACGAAGAGAATGTCAATATAAATAATATATGATTTGGTTGACCTTTTTCTATATAAGTCTCATTCATTTCAACCTTCCTCTGCGTTCCCTTTGCAGGTGTCCAAGTTGGATCATGCAGTTGTCATTATGTCAGAAAACTCGGAACCGCTCTATGGAAGTGCCACGTCATACATATTCAATGATGTGGTCAAATATTCGAATCAGTACAGTGGATACCAGTTCTCTGTTGGTGTCCAGTTCAGTGGAAACCATTCGAAAATTTTCATTCCGGAGGACTACTTTATGGCAACTGGAGATTACTATCTGACCTTTACTATTCCAGGGAGTATGTAACATACAAATCGAAATTATATTACCTATCACCTTAATTAAAATTTCGATTACACTGCACAATTTATGCATAATTCAATAATACCAGCATGAATATATGTACGGTTGTCGTTTGTATACTTATAATTCTTCTGCTAAAATAGGTTTGTGAATTCAATTTGCAGTGCAGGAAGTAAAGTTCTCCATGGCTGTGAAAGAGATCATTTGCACCTACATGGACCAGCAAAGTAGTCCATGGGATAGACACGGTTGCCAGGTATATGTGCACTATTATTTGAAAAAACCTTAACTTTATGGCTTCGTGACAACAATGGCATCATTATTCAATAAAATGTGCGTAACAACTTGCAGAATTTTGAAAATGCTTTATATATATATATATATATATATATATATATATATATATATATATATATATATATATATATATATATATATATATATAGGTGTGAGCACTTACTTTGACTTTATTACCCAAAAATGATTTATTCTTACTTATCAGTGGTTGATTTACAATACATCATAGCCATACTTTTTACCTTTATGGCCAGAAATGATATTCTTCATTCCCACTTTTGATCGTGTTCTATTGTGATTTGTTGTTTGTCAGTTGTGTATTGCATCCTGTAAGCTCATAATTTGTGTTTGTATATTGTGAATTTGCAAATAAATAGCTGTGACTAAGGTGTAAGACTTAGATGTTAGCATTCTCTCTTCGCAAATAACACATTTTTACAGTAGTTTTACATGATGGAATATCTCTTACGCGCAGTAAATCATACACATTTGCTGCGGTTACAGGTTTCATCAAAGTCTAATTTGACATCGACTGTGTGCCTGTGCAATCATCTGACCACATTCACAACTGTAAATGTGTAAAGACGGAGTTTCCATGAAAAGGTGAGAGAGAGAGAGAGAGAGAGAGAGAGAGAGAGAGAGAGAGAGAGACTGTCATTCGAACTCTAGAACAATTAAGCTTCAACTAACGAGAGGGAAACAGAAAAGCATTTGGTAAAACACGGGCGAACCGTCAATTTAATAAGGATAAACTCAGGGAGAAGTACAAAAATAGGACATTAATTATCTGATTCAGTGACTATACTTGTCAGGGGATCCTTGTCAACGATGGCCCTTGTTTATACTCTGACCATCGTTTACTTGTTCCAAGGACTATAATCTGTCTGTTGCTTTATGAATGTAGAGATATGCGTTGGAATTTATGCATAAGAAGGAATCCCGATACGGGGGCGTCGCTGACGTCACAATGACAACCATGTTATAACAACAATTTCATTCATTTTGATGAAGATAACTTTAATTTTAACGACAGTCATGTATTTGAACACTATTCACAGTTTGAAAAGTCCAGACGGCTTATGTTGTGTCCACTGGATATTGGAAGACCGATATTTTTTTCAGAATTTTCATCGAATGTAGACTCCTCAAGACAGCTCAGAAAACCGGTACTGCCTGTGAAATAGCTTGAATTCAAGGATGATACGTGCAACGAGAGTGCTTTAGATGGCCTAAGGCCATGGTATTTCAAGTTTAAATGTAATGAAATGTTTTATTATCTAGTCTTTTCAACAAATATTGGCAAGTGAATGAAAAGTTGTAATATATGAATCCCCAACTCGTTCACATGCATTTTTGACGTGACTTCAAGATATCGTCTTATAGGCTCCCAAAACATGTTCAGTTCATTTCCAGAAAATAAATTGGAAACAGACAAGATTGTAGACAAATCTACAGTGTCTCCCGTGCGAAAGCATTAGTATCGGCCAATGGTGTGACTGTCTGAGTGTCGATAACCGTGTGGTAGTCATTGTACACGTCATGGCGTAACCTTAATCGTATATCATATAACATGTGTAAATATAAAATATCAGATAAAGTTCAGCTCTAGGGGTCGCTCAAGAGGTTAAGATTAGAAAACATTTTTGCCGTCTGAAGATGCACTGTCTACACGTACATGGTCAATAATAGTATTGATTCATAATTATTAATAGGAAAGAGGTTGTTATTTAATTGCTGCAGACATTAGTAGGACCATTGTGTATTACGTAAAAAATAAACACATATTTTTACTCTCTTATGAAAGCAGTTCTAACACGCAGACCCGGGCGCGCAAGTATATATTTCTGTTAATTTGTCAAAAAGTTGGGAATTAAAATTTACAAATTTTATCAGTACATCAACCTATTATGTATTATAGCTTATGGGACGTATTGTGCCGTCATTGTCGTTGCAATAGCAATTGTACTGCCAAACTTCAAATTGCAAGTGCAAGCTGAAACCAGCGTTCAGTCTAAAATCGTATCAATGACGAGGTGGAGAATAATATTTACGAGCTAATGACAGTGATATATTTCATTAGTGGGTTGTCAATAATTAATACTTGATTCGTATTTGTTTCTTTACAAGTACTCAAAAAGATGGCGGCGCCCTTGAATTGAGTCGCGTACACTGACGGTTATTCGCATAGTATATTGCATCTGAGCATGCGTAGTCAGTAAGCGCGACCATTAGTTATAGAACAAATAGTTCATCCACTAATAAAGCTACTCACAATTTATGCGCACAATTTATCGCACATGTATTTTTTCATAATCGATCATTTTCAAAATCAACTTATGAAAATATACTAATATCTTTTTTCTTAATGTTGTATGTGCCTTGAAAGTGACCTAAACCTTTGCTCAAACTTTCCTTACTGAAACTTCATTCATTCTCTCACCAAACCAGGTTTCTGGAGAAACAAATAACCTACAAACATTTACCGACATTTAATTCATAATGGCCAGCGCCCCTTTGTGAACACAGTGATGAAAATTGAAATTTTTTAATTCAAAAAAATTAGTAGGTGAAAATTTTTTGTACTCCAAGAGCTTTCAATTGAGGCCCTTACAAATGGCAAACAGAACAGATTTGTGAAAATTTGAGCCTGAATGCCTGTCCTCGAGTTGCACTCTACCTCAATATAATAATTCACACATGTGTTTTCGTCAGTGTTCATAATGTACTTATCATTAATTAATTGTGTTCGCTGTTGAAGTGACCGTCACATTTGATGTTTCATTAACAAGATACCGTCTTGCACGGTGTCATAAATATCTGTGTAAGATCTAAGAAAGTCTTTGGGTGTACCACCTCTTTATCTGCAAATGAAAGAGTTTGAAGACAAGTTGTATTTATTTTCTTGCAGTTAATATCAATAAAGTTGGCAAAATTTCACCATTACAGTGTTGTAATGATATTGTTTTAAGTATGTGTTGTTAGCTTTTGTTGAATATTAGGCTCAACTATTTTCTATATGAATGAGTTTATAGGTCGAGTTGGAACAGTACTACGGAAACACTCTGACAGAACAGTAGCATATTTTTCTCTTGCTTGCTCGAAATGGTCCCCCTGACCATAGACCTTAAAAACGTTTTTAAGGTCTATGCCCTGACACTTTAGTGTCCCTGACATCACAAGCTAATATATATATGGTTGCCTCAGCGAGGAACGAGTAATGTAACGGTCGGTATTTTATCATCAAATGTTGTTTTTACTCAAAGTCAACCAATTAGAACATTTTGTTGATAGTGTAGAATCAATTGTTCAAAGGAATATACACACAGTAAATATGAGAACACATCAAGTATTTCACTCGATCATCAGGTGCATTTATTTATTTGAAATGTCCCTATGACGAGATGGTGAGTTCGTGAAACTCGAGCAATAGGTACCAAGAAAATTAAACATAAAATTTGACGCAATTGGTTGGGTGATCGTTGGGTGAGGAAGTTTTGAACAGCGGCCCTGGTTGCCTCAGACTGTAATTTGATTGAAATATCCTGCATAGTATATTTCGGTGTAAAATGACTCTTACATGTAAAGTGGCTTCGTTTATGTACACAAACTACCAGGAGTCGGAAGTTGTTTGTCCTTCGCATACTAATTCATTCATCCCACCCCAAGATTATTTTCTAGCTGGTTCGCACACTCACATAGAAAATCCCTATTGCCTCCTCCCCACTACATACTGCTCTATCCCAGCTGTCCTTTTGAAATGCTTATCAACGATGTTATTTAATTTGTGGGGTCAAAGGTTGATAAATGCACAAGTGTTATCTGTGATAATATTCAAGATGGGCTGAAAATGTATCTCGACGCATGTTAAGCAAACGACGGAAAGTACCAAACTTTCGATGCACCGCAGCGATCACAATCGAACCAACATCATCCTCGTACTGAAAATCAGTGGCGAAGCTCTCCGATTCAAATAGCACCTCTCAGTCAAAAGTGATGAGTGAATTTGTGCGCTAGGAGAATACATTGTTGACATCATTGCCATTATTGAACATGCACATTAAGTTTCAATTGTCCTCTTCTACGTTGGACGATTCTGCTGTTTTCTTCGCCCTTTTCCCTGCGTAACAATTGTCTTAATTTTAGTGAGGGTTCTTTTTCAAAGAAACATAAATATTTCAAATACCAATTTCCAAATACTGTTTTCCTGACAGTGTGTAGACTTTAAACACTGTCGTAAATATCAGTGAAATTTCGTGCGCTGTCATTTCCCGTTTTAAAAATTGTACGCAATTGCCGAAGTCAATAGCCTGTCAGTCCTGTCGACCTGTCTCAGTGTAGTTGTAAGAACGCAAACTTATCAACCCATGTTTGGCTTCCGTTACCAAAAGTGACTCATTTCAAACAGTAGCCTGCCACACCCTCATTAGAATATTCACAATATTCCGGATATAAGTAGTCTGAGCGGTAACAAATGACTCTAATGCAGACCACGACGACTATTAAGCTAGTCCCATATTTCTCGGCAGTCCAATCAAACGCCAATACATTATACAGACTTCCATTTACTTTCACCGTTGTCCAAACTGGATAACTAGTTTCCAAGGTGAACAAGACCATCATTATGTACAGTTCTGTATTGCCTACACCGTTTGTATCAGCTAGTTCTTTTATTTAACAGTTGCTGAATCTGCTAGACACCATTCCAAGACAGCTCTCCATGTCGGTTTAAAAAATGTACTGCGGTATGGTCCTGAATGAATACGCAAATCACGCTTTGACGTAAGAAAAGAAAAAAAATCGAAAAGGGAAGTCCTCGATCATACATTGAGGCTGGTCACAACACAAGAGCGACGTCGACTCTACCATTGAAAGAGACTTTATGTGTCAAGCTGGTCTTTACCTCATGTTACCCCAGTGACAGTGTCTTGAGTTTGGTGCGAAACTTACTACAACTCTTTAACGACTCGAAATTTCGTTAGACATGCCTTTTATATTTCCATATCTGAATTTATCGCATTACCTTTTCGCAAAGATGTCATCAGAGCACGGCATCGATCGCGACAGATCGGTTGATGACGTAGGAAAGGGGTTATTCTGACTTCTTTAGCCGCTACCAGGACCAGTAAAACAAAACTTTGTGTACTAGATCAGAATTTCTCCAAAGACAACAGAGTGTTGTTTGACAAGAATGGTAAAGAACCTTGAAATGTATCTGGTATTGGAAACACACAGAAGATGAGTATGATTCGCTAGACTCTCCCGCTCCAAACCGTAGCGATTAGCAAACTTTTCTACATAGTTTTGCTTGATGACTGCCTAGTTGGATGCCATTCGCTTTTATAAAATGATCATCCCTGCAAATTTCGGACGATCGCATCTTTCCTATCAATCTAACGTGAAAGTCCGTTTCAAAACCTAAATACTGGTTATACCAGTGTACAAAATATCAAACCGTTTTTAAGTCACCATTCTGCCTTGTTAAACCCCCTTTCCCGGCCATGACTTACGCGAAGCGGAGAACGATGGATGCTCGGCACTAATGTAAGAGTGCACCTTTTGCGGTATTTTTGTAATAACCTGTATTATTAACGCGATTGGAACTAATTTGGGAGAATTGGATCTTTATATTGTTCAAACTTCTCAAAGGTGCCTTATAGCTGAATGTTGCAATATTACAAATTACTCATGAAAACAAGTGTATAACTTGAAAAGAAAAGCAGATAAGCTTACATTTGTAGATTAAACGGACATTACTTGACTATTAAATTATCACAAATTAGTTCCAATCGTTTTTATTATACATCTTACATTTATACCTTAGGCGTAAAAAAGGTTTAGTAGTGACCTTTCTCATGTGGGGACGTCCAGAAACAGGCGGCGCCGTCACGGTGTTTTTCTCATAATGCATCGTCCCGTAATCTACGTATAGATTTGTTAAACAGCTTATTTAAACGTAAGACGCGGTGACAAATACATCCGACGTCCGCTCACGACGCGTAGCCTACAGCAAAATATGTCACTGTGACTCCAGTTTTATAATGGTGTTGACAAACTCGTCTTTAACTCATTTGGTACCTATCACCGGCAGATACCTTACTTGACAGCCGCTAACTTTCCCCATGAACGGGATGAAATGGGACACACTTCTTGATCTGGTCTTTGAGTACATAGCTTTTAAGTAACTAACAGCTTTGCCGCGGAAAGTTTAACGTTTCTCGGGGTACATTTCGTAATTAGATAATGCTTTTTCTTTTAGGTTCGAAATTGTCATGACTTTTGTAATAATATCCTGTCCCAATAGGGAAAGTGCGAGTTAAACATTTATAGTTTTATGGATTTGAATATGACAAAACTTTTTGTAATTCTCTTCTCACAGCTTAATTGAAGTGAAGGTTTTTCAAAAAACTTTTTTCTCACACATTAGGAATTGACGATTCAGGGTGTGTAGGTTTCAGGACGACATACATCACTCAAAGCCGACTGTACCCTGGTCAACTGGACCCAACGTTAGTGTAAATACTACCTGGGCCAACTCGACGTTTCACCTCGGACAATAATACCCCTAGATCCCCTTTTTATTATCATTTGTGACTCATACTTGCGTTGTAAGTTATTATTTTTCTTACTCTCAATCCATTATATTCGCCACACAGGGTATCATGTCTTCTAGCGTACAAATAAACATACACATTGCCGAAGTTATCCCTTTGATTCCTGCAGCTCACGATTCAAGCCTGTCCAACCTGCTTTAATCCACTGTCCGTTCCCTTGTTCCTGGTGCCATTTCTTTGAGCTATTACAAAGCCGACGTCTGTGAAGCAACAATAAGAGAAAAATGACAGTCGCACCTGGCAATGTAATTGATATGCACTAATTTTTTATATTTAAAACAATTAAAATAGACGAATATATGCTGACAAGCAACATATTTAGTTGTAAAAGATTACATACGAATTAGACTGACTAGAGATGTCAGCCACTAAAAATAAATCACAGCGTATATACATACATACCTACGTACGTCCATCCGTACCTATAGACGTACGTACCTACCTACGTACGTACATACTTGTAAAATGCACAAATACTGTGTACACTTGGTGTGCAGAGATCTGCGTTGCGTATACCCTTGTTCTGCATAGATACACGCAACGTATATCAGCGTATCGATATGTTTCATACGCAAAGATATACGTACCGTATGCAACTAATTTTGCGTTCCATATACGTAAATATGCTGAACCTATATCAAGCATTTTGCCCAGTGGTACATGTACCTACACATATGTACGTACATACAAACATACAGTGTTCTCTCTGCATGTTCAATGAAGGGGCGATTTCTGCCCCATTCACCAAAATAAGTGGGCAGACTTGACATTTAGAGGCAGTATTTTTAATGCTTACTAAGGCTGCGTTCACAAAAATTGGTTAGGGGGCTGGAGGAATTTAGGGGGAGTCGAAAATGTTTGGGGTAGTAGAGGGGGACTTCAAAGTTTTGCTCTGCCTGTAGGGGGATTTGAAAATATTTTGGTTCCCTTTTACGTTTTACATTTTCAAATTCCAAGTTTTTGTAGGTAATTCAATGAAAAATGAATACCATTTTTACGTTATCCAATTGCTGTGATATTTGTAATAGTTTAACAAAATCTAGAACCATTTTGTCACATTTCATGACTTTTATCTTGAAAAAATCTTAACATGTATGATTTGTCGTAAAAAACCAAACTTAAGCCTAGCAATAGGGCAGAAGTTGCAACTGTTTATGATATTCGCAATATTCTGTGCAATATGTCAACTACAGTTTCTTGCTGTTTCTCTACAGCATCCGCAAGCACACAATATTCAGTTTGTCGACAAAGCCTGTATATACAAATATGTATTAAGTGATAATTTAATATGAGTCCAGACTGACAGTCAGTTGTCACTGATACACCTACACAGGTATGGTACACATACACAGGCTGTGTTAGCAAGCTGAATACTGGACAGTTCCAACATGCTGCAGGGAGTAGAACAAGGACCAACTGTACAGTTGTATAAACTGAACAAAAATATTGTCAAAATTATCAAAGTTTATAAAGCTACTCCCTGCGGGCAATGTCCAAAGAGTGAGGCAGGGTTAAAGTACAAGGTCAGGTACTTGTGCTGTCACGTTGTTATGAATGTCTTCGGAGCATAAATGACATGTTCAAACCAAATACATCATTTTCACGCGATATCGGTTTAGAAAAACTTAGAACAATTGCTTTGAAAAAATTCTACTATACATACCACACTTTCTAAATAAACTGATATTTAATATTAACAAAATTTCAAATTATTCCTTTCTGTGATTTCGAGTTTAAATTAACCCTTTGAGTGCCATAATGTTTCCCACCAAAATTTTAGTGCAACATTTTACAATTTGTTTTTAATTTTCCTGTAATTTTTTTGACATTTTTGAACATGGACATCATATTTCATTGGCTACAGTTTTTTTATCAAGTTTTGGCAAAACATCTGAAAAAATTGACTGGGGTTTATTTTGTAAAGGTGACACAAATTGACTTTGGCGCTCAAACGGTTATGAATTGCTCTTTAGGTGAGGTGAAAGATCTGGATCACAGTATCTTCACCGTGGGAAGTACAATTACAAGTGACAACCTGATTATCGACATAATGAAGGAGGTATTCCGCAGAAAGCAAACTTTATATGGCAGCAAGGTTTGCAGCAAAACAATCGCTTTTTTGGAAAAACACTGAAGCACAGAATTATATCCACACTGTGTCCGCACATCTACAGTATAAATTCAGTAATGTCATTTGTTGTACTGATCACAATATATTCATAAATTGCTTCTTCCGAGACCGTGGCATGTAGAAATGATAATGCATTGAGCAGGAGCATAAACTTGCAAGTGAGTAATTTATTCCCCCGCCTGAGGATGAAAAACAAATGTCTTTCAATGCTTTCCCTGTTACCGATACATGTTGCTTGGTTATATATATTATATATATTATGTATTTATCAACATAATGAGCTACATCTATATCAGTGCTTTGCACATAATATTTTCAGAATATTAAACAGCGATATGACACCCATAATGCAATAATATCATGAATGAAAAACACCCATGCCCTATCTTATTAATCCTTGGATGAGAGTCTTGTAGGAAATCTGTAATCAGTACTCCAACTATGGTCATTTGACAACATAACAAGGTTGAAGAAATATGAGGAAAATTTGGCTACATCTTTTATGTCAGCCATTGCTGAGATGTTCGTGGCATAAAGCCATTTATAAAGTGAAGTCAAAAAGAAAAATTTGTTCGCTGTCATATTTTTGAATATTGATATAATATTCTTCATCTCTTTTCATTGTCTCTTCAGACAGTCTTGAGGGTCGTATCGAACACTTTTCAAAGAAGAAGAAATTAAATGATCCACAAGAATCATGACCATTTTGTTCACTTTTGTTTATTTTCATCTCACTGGAATGTACATTTTATAAAAACAAAAGAATATTAAATAAAGACTATCCACCAAGAGTGGCAGTATGTATTTCTTCATGCATAAATATAATCTGATTAAAATCCTAAAAGGAGATTGGTCAATCTTTTACATTATCTTGTTTTAGTCTTTCTTTTCTGTCCTCCCCTCTCTAGATTACGTGTAATACCGATCTGTACCTACAGTGAATTTTAATGAGATTGGCATAAATATTTGATATGTGTCATTTTTTTTAAATCAACGAAGGTACATTACATTGTATTAAATGTATCATAAAGTGTCAACCATTGTAGTCTATACACAAATTGGTTTTGTTACATATCAACTGGTGTTTTTTACTGATAGCATTTTAAACTTTTCTTTTGCTCAAAATTCTAAATGAATGACAGTTGCTTTGGTAAGTTTAGACAGTATTAAAAGCAATCCATACGTAGCTGACTGAAATTCATAGTGTATAGACACAATTCAGCCACCACTGTTATACATAGCTATCTGTGTGTTTGAAATGATTTTGATGCCTCCCTTGATATTTTAGCACCACAGGGCATCATCTGCATCTGAATGTTCTGATGCTATCATACTACCCTTCTTTTGTTTCATTCTGTTGCAGCATGTGTGTCTACCGAAAGATGCAAATAAAGGCACAAATTGTCGTTGTATTAAACTCAAAACCATACATCTCTGCTTATCACAAAAAAAAATGCAAATCGATTTTGATCTTACAGAGATTCTTATAAAGTTTTTTAGGAATAATCGTCAAATAGCGATGGGAATTATGGTATTCATGATTTTTCTCTTCAGCAGAGGAGAAGGCTGACAGAAGAGCGCCATCAGTGGTGTAGCTTGCATTTCCGTGGATGTATTGTAACTGAATATATTACTGATATCAGAATAGGAAGAAGTTGGATGTAAATATTGTAGTTAATGCATGAAATAAAATTTTAATTAAAGATTATTAAGTATGAAATAAATAATGCAGCACATTAATTTACAGACCTGTATATAGAGTGTTTGCCAAAGCAGCTATTATATATGTGTAGCCGGCCAAATTTTGATATTTTCATCATTTTTGATGAAGAACACTGAGACGTTTTCTTTTTTTTTAACTACATTTTTAAAGTTTGTAAAAACATTGTCAAACTCATCAATATAATGGCTTGTGTACACTGTCGCCACTGTGAAATGTTGCATATCCTACACATCGATATGTCATGTATGTTCCCATGGACTCCCAAACACTGCAATATTTTTTGTAAAGCAAGCTCAAAATGCAACAACTAGAATAATCAGAGGCACCAGAAAACTAAGCCCATCTACAAAATTCGTGTTCATTTGTGTTGGTCACCTGCCTGCCTAGGGATCGAGTACAATATTTGCCTTTTCAACTTCAAAACTATTCACATAAGCAATCTTCTCCAGTTATACGTGCCAATTCATTCTTTCCTTACTTCCAGTATAAAACTTAACTCCTAAAATTTTTAAGTACATCAAACATAGTCAGCGTGCTGCACCTGAACTGTGGAACACCTTGCCACAAGATATCTGAGAAACCACAAGTTTGCAAACTCTCAAAGGAAAACTGAAAACTCATCTATTAAACAGAGAATACAGGCTTACAAGCGTCATTTCTAGTTTTGGATTTTGGCCCCACATAAAAACCTTGCTAATTAAATGTTACTGTTTACAATTAAACTCTAGTCCAGACCAAAAAGCAATTCTTCACCCGCCCTCTATGTTGTATTCGGTAAAGAGGAGGGGCGAGGGCTTTGAGTGACATCAACGACGAGAGGATCACTTTCTACAAAGCTATCTGGAGGAGCTCTCTAACATGAAGTTGTTTTATTACCTAATGAATGCTGATGGTCAGTCCGCCCCTCGTCGGCGTCATGCAAGAGCGACGCGCTTATTTTAAAAATGCACTGAGATCAGTCAGATATGTAACTGGCAGTTCCTGACGGGGTTTAATATGGCCTGAATTCTCAAAGACGCATCTTTTCTGGATGGCCCAGACTGTGCATGTCGCATATGGCTAAGGGTATTTGACAATTAGGTCGGTTTTATGCTTGACCTATCAACCTGCCCCAATGTGGTAGAATTTTGAAGTTAAGAAGTAGCAGTGAAGAAAACGTGAGTTATTTGAAGTCTGTGCACAGCTTGGATGCACAGAGTTGACCCCCTTCCTGTTATTTACTGTTGAAAGAGACTGCCGAGGCAACACTGTGACCGCGCGTTCGCGTGCAATGCAATCACCTACATCTTTCATTCCAGACCCTATAGGATTTTTGAATTCTGGTATGTGAAATTAATAAATATTCAAGAAAAAAAGATGGGGTCACAGTGCTTGATTTTCCACAAAGAAGAACAAGCACTGTTTTTCATGAAAATCACTTAGCGTTAATATATAAAACAATTCATTTCAAGTTCATGCAGTAAATAAAATGTTCACATTTTCATCGTATAATTACACGAAAGTAAAATTTTACCTTCCAGTATTATCAATTTTGTGAAATTTTTAAGTAGGAGAAGGTCCATATGTCTATAAAATTTTTCTTCAGTAGCTCACAGTGTTCCGTTTTGCACTATTTGTCAAAGTGTAGCCACGGAATTCACAATTTGCACACTGTCTCATGATCGTCATATTTGGTGCTCTTCACAGACCCGACCAGATTTAGATTAACTCAAGTCGGCTTAGATTGATAAATCCAAAATGTCCACTGATGCATTTAAAAAATGAATCAATTTAAGAACTTGCCATAGGAATGTGGCTCTACAAACTGCTGACAACATTTCTATAACCCAATATAGAAGATTTAAGTGTGCATCAAAAAAGTGTCGAACATCTGCGAGCAAAACTGCGCATATACATGTTTATTTTTCTCTGCGCGTACATCTCTTAAGTTCATAAATATGCGGCCGTGTGAAAGTTAGGGGGACTTGAAAGGTTTTGAAAATATAGAGGGGAGATTGGAAATGTTTTTGTGGGTATTGAGGGGGAATCTGAAAAAAGTGCCCCCATTTTTGGCGAACGCAGCCTAAATTGCTGTATCATTCGACACTTCGCAAGACTTGACATATTCCTCTCGTCTTTTTTTTAAACATTTTTCATCTCAGCCAATTTGTATGACTCGGTCATCTGGACGTCGAATTCTATTAGGCCAAAGTAAGTAAATTCTTTGTTTTGAGTCCGCGAGCGTAGGTTTTTTGAGATTTTTGGGGGAAAAACCACAAACTTTCCTATCCAAATTTCGCCGTTGGTGGCGCTATTTTGTCGCAAAAAACAAGTCCCGGCTTTTAACCTGCTAAATAGTCCTTTATGGCAGTCGGATTTCACTGATTAACCATGCGGTGACGTAAAATAGTATCCTCTACACATTTACCTCTGTCGATAGTCGCTGCCTCACGTTCTCGCTGTCTGTTGTGGCTTTGCCTTCCCGATAAAAAATAGATGAAAGCAGAGAAATAGTCGAAGTTACAAAACAGGAAATCTTTGCACGGCTACTTAAAGGCATGGCCATTGTGAGCCATCGGAACTTGAACAGACAGAGATTCAGTCGGCCGATTTAAATTAACTTGGCTGCCACGATGGTACAGGTGACTCTGAGAGTAAAAAGCTAACGGCAGACCGAAAAATCGGAAGGTGTCGAAGCCAATCCCAGTTTATTGGTCTCTCAGTTTTGTCAAAAACTTGGTTCATTCGTCCATTTTAACTTGGAACAAAATCAACCCAGTGTTCAGTCCTGTAAGCTGTAAACGAAAAAAAAAATTAATGCTTTTGCATGCAATTTAAAAGTGCAAGGAAAATAGATGTGACGAGGCTGGCGATTATGACATGATTTCATTGCTTTGATGGAAAGAAAAGATGCTTCTTTTTCGGGTGGTTTGGAGGAAACTACAGGGAAGACTTTTGTCAATGTCACCAGTGTCTTGTTCCCTCTAATGCCCCATCTTTCTTAAATTAAATGCAGAGGCTTCATGTTAACCGATCTGGTTTTCCTTTTCTTTCACAACAAACACACCTTTCACCAAAACTATAATAATCCACCAGAGCATAAATATTACCCAAGAAACTTGAAAGAAACTTGCAAGAATTTGAGCTCTGAAGACGGCTTCTGTATACTGTTGTAGTATATCCATTCCTCAAACTGCCAATGCACATTTAAGGAATTTGATGAGGTCTTCAGAGGTGCTGTGCAATGGTTTTGACATGTGGACTCATTGAACACAAAAGAAAGAAATCTAAAACTAATAAGAGAAAGCAAACGTTGACGAATGACTGTTTATTTTGAAATGCATACAGCGATCATACAGTGTGTCACACTATGACAGGAGTATTCATGTTGTTTGAGAAAAATTGTCCTATAAAGGCAGACTGATTTTGTGTTAAATTTTCTGTGTGTGTTTTTTAATCACTTACCCGCGTACCTTCAAGGATTTTGAGTGGACGCCAAACAAAGAATTTAATCACTTTGGCCTAACTTGACTAGAAACAAATAAAGAGAAGATGGGAGGGCCGTCGGGAAATGCGCCTGTAGGACTTTCTTGTTTACGACATTGCATTTCATTCATGATAAATGCATTACGTCAACACAGTTTTTAACATTTAAATAATGCAGTAAACTTAAGGACGAACAACTGTTAAACTTTCATCAATTGCCAACGTACCTAGGTTGGAGTGTTCAAATATCACGGAATTTTCGTTCTGGATTTCTTATCTTTACTTTACTGTTCTGAAACTGTTTATTCAGGCCTTATAGTGAAATATAGAATCCCGTGATGCTGATACTTTGCATTCCAGTTTGATCTGGCCAACAGAACCACGGTATGTGTGTTCAACATCACTGTCACGCAGATCACAAGTTCAAGCCAGACTCACGATCCCAGCAGTGACTCTTTGATTCACCACTGGCGGCGCACTTTAGGCGCATACCTGTTAAAGGCGGAAGTGTTGATACGACAACTATCTCAGGCTTCATATATCTCAGGTGAGCTCCTAGATTTTTGCTTGTTTTAATTCGCCATATAAAGAGCGAACACTTGCTACTGCTTATAAACTCATGATATGCTTATATGAACGGGTTGTCACATAGCAACTCCAAGCAACGTTGAAAACATCTCCAAGGTTCATAAAGTTACAATCACTGCATTTTTAGTGGGACTACATATCGAAACTGTAGTTTTGGACTCTGTCCAGGTCCGCCATATTTTAGACTACATATCGCAGGTGAACTCCTCCACATACCGTTGTCCTCGTCATAAAGAGAGCGAAAGTCGTTACCTCCTGTAAGCTCACTATATGCCAATATGAAAGTGAAATCACATTATCGACTCAAAACAACTGTGAATACCTCCCAAAGGTTACAACCATGAAATTTCGTGCAACTACACACATCGAAACTGTAGTTTTGGACTTTGTCCAGGTCCGCCATACTTTATTTTCGCAGTGGGCATATACATATTTGAGAAAATCTCTTTGTCGGACGGGAAATCATATGAGTTAAAAAAGGACGCCGAGCCTGTCTGTTGATGGTTATACATATTATGTTACAACCAATGGCATGGACAAAACATGTACATGACGCCCCAGCAGAAGTGGATAGAGCAATGTAGGTCATAAAGCATGCAGATAAAGCGCATAGGCCAAGCCGTAAATTCAACAACAGCACACATTCACGCACATTCGTAAAACCGTACACTTGTATATCATTCCCATGCCTGACAAAATTGCCCGGGGGTTGGGTAGGGGTTGGAGACAGAACTTTATTTGGTACGATCATGGCCAACTTAAATATGCATTAAATTTACATTCTAAGTATTTAAGCGGCCGCAAATTACATACCCATGTAATCTTTACCCTTTGAAAGTATCTCCAGAGAAGATGTTACCAGCCCATTAAAACACTGAAGAGTAAAACTTAAATTTCCCCAATATTTTGATCAATCTTTGTTGAACTCGAAGAAAATCCAGTGATTTGTTGTATTGTTTGAAACGGAAAATACGCCAACCTAAGCGGGTAATTTTACGGATAGTGCATGCAGTGGGGCGATTAAAGAGAAACAGTCGTCGAAACTGCGCCTGTGCGAGTTTCTTGTTTACAAACAGTGTATTTCGTGAACAATATCTAGATGTACCCCATCATCATCGCTGCAACATTTAAATTACACGATGTAGATTATGACAGACATGTTTTAACTGTCATCAATCATCATCGTACCTTGGATACAGTGTTTACATTGGTCGTAGCGATCCAATACGACCTTTGAACACAGATCCGACGATCGTATCCATTTAATTCGCTTTCTGCATGTGTAGGCGTGCAATTTCAGAAGAAAACTTCTATAAGCGCTGTCGCTAAATATCAATATGATTAGTGTGTCACACTTGTTGCTGTATTTTTTACATGATTTCCATTCGAGGCAAATCAAATCAAAGCCTAGGAGAATTTTCAACTCACCTATAATCAAAACCCTAACGCAGCAGGAAGTAGTAATGATTTTATGCCTCATATCAAAAATATCTCTTTTATTTGGTAGAAATGGTTACATTATACTCCCCCGCTCAGTCTTCGATCCAGAAACACTAAGCCACGCCACCCTCGCGCGTAAGATTTTAATGGTTACAATAGACGATTTTCCGCTGATTGCGAGATCTCGCGAGACTTAAATACATGCCCGTAGAAACAGGTTTCCAGCTTAGTAATACAAGTCAAACTTTGTATGGAACTAGAAAAAGTGCAGAACTGAGCAAAGGTTGCAACTTCATATATTTTATGCAGTGTTTAACGTAATTAGCGACTTGTCCTGTTTTACACAGTTTGTCCTGTGTTGCGAGAACGCGTCCACTGCGAACCACATATTCTCGCGATATCTCGGAATGTCACGCGCGGTTCGGAACATGGTCAATTGAAAACACGTGGACGATTTGAGAAGGCTTTTACCTGCTTGCTTTACTGCCTACAATAGCTGCGTTAGCTTCACTATCAGACACTATCTGTCGTTGTCCATTAGCTGCCAGTGTCCATCGCAAGCTGACTGACTTCTTAAAATCCGCTGGTCCGATTGCTTTGTAGCCTTTGAATTTTGATATTCATTTTCACCTTTGTTCAAATTGTGATAAAATATCCAATTTCTTATTCTTAGGGTAAATATTTTGCCCTTTTGATCCGATTGCTTTGGATTTTGATATACATTTTCACCTTCGTTAAAATGGTGATAAAATATGTAATATCTTATTTTTAGGGTAAATATTTTGCCCTTTTCTGTAAAAAATCGACTTCTCAGTATTCACTTGTCCAATTGCATGGACATTTGACATACATGCCTAGATTCCTGAATATGATTTAAGTTGAATTATTCACATAATGATGAAATAAACATTGTCTTCGTAGAATTTTTTAACCTTTCTGGTAAAACATATTCTCCAAAACTTTCAGTGTGATAGCTATTAAATCACATTAAACAGGCTCATAATTATGACCTAATTCGGGTTAGTTGAAATTTTGATGAAATCTGCAATTTCTTATTTGAATGGGTTCAAAGACAGCTGAAGAGTTGGATTCAAATGTTGTGCATTACCTTTTTGAAATTACAAGTGAAATCATTGACTCATTTATACATTTATTCATCACAAATTATACAATTGTCATGTATTAGATATATTGAAGCAGAGCTCAAATGGCCACTAGATTGCATGTTGCAAATGTTGTTTTATATGCTTACCCGCTAACCATCGAACATTTTAGTGAACGCAATTCGGAGATGGCCTCATTTATGATTGTTTTGAAGAATAATATTTACATGATTGACCCCACGAGTGGAAAATTCAACTTTGCACTCATTTACAACATCAAACAGATTTAAACATATATATTATTTCAGATGATAATAAGGCGAAAGTCGACTTATGATCATGGCTCCCGTGGGAAGTCAGTTTCTAAAGCATTCTATATTGTGTCCGTTATCTACAACGTTTTACACTTTATTTCCGCCGACCTGCGTTTGCAAGGTCCTGGTTTTGAACAATCCGTGGCACATTTTGGGCAACCAATAAACCATTTTGCAAATTTTAAAAAAGAAAATCGAAATGGAGCTAATTTTCAAATTTTAAATGGTTTTATCATCTTGATTATTAAATTTTAGACCTATTTATAAGTTTAAGATCTTTGGTATGAGATTGAAATAATATAATAATATTTAATAATATTTGGTTCTTATATAGCGCACATATCCACAAGTAGATGTGATCAAGGCGCTTTACAATTATTATTACCCCTGGTCACTGGACCTAATATGATACCACTCAACTCCCTGGGGAGCAGACAACAGCTCACATGTACAGCCAATAAGCGCAGCAGAGCTAAACGCACACATAACAACCTCTGTCCTACCAGGTAC
Organism: Ptychodera flava; assembly: GCA_001465055.1. Taxonomy (NCBI): domain Eukaryota; kingdom Metazoa; phylum Hemichordata; class Enteropneusta; family Ptychoderidae; genus Ptychodera; species Ptychodera flava. The sequence continues at coordinate 135,513 of LD357420.1, forward strand.
CCATCACTCCTGGGTGAGGAGAAACAATGAGGAATAAAGTGCCTTGCTCAAGGACACAACACCACAGCCATGCCGGGGCTCGAACTCACCATCCTTTGATCGTGAATCCACTGCTCTAGCCACTGGCCCATGATGCCTCCACAATATAGGAAACAGGTGTAGGCTGCCGTGAGAATGGCAGTTTGCGGCTATTCAAATTTCCCTCTGACAAACTCTATTTCCCACAATGCATATTTCCAGGTTTTGTTTTTTTTTCTCAATTTCCAATATACTAAATATCCAATTTCCCCATTTCATTTGGGGCGTAGCGCAGTATCTTTGGAATGTTTGGATACTATGGTGGAAATAAATGTATCGAATTGGAATTAAGGTGTAACAAATGTACTAGGGAGGGGGCTCGGTAACGATAATTGCACAATATAATTTTAAAAATTAGCGGGAATAACGTCGTCTCACGACCGACATTGTAGAATACGTGTAATTCAGGCAATGAATTTAAGTAGGTGCGTTCTGCAAGAAATTCAAGAAATGGTTGATAAAGGAAGAAGTCACCGCGAAATAAGTGTTCGTCTGCAAAATGTTTTGCCAAGTGCGAGTGGTATCTCTGAACAAAGTATAGGACAATACTGTCTCAAACATGATATCAAACGCCTTCAAAGTCAAGATTTGGATCGGGTTGTAACGGATGCAATTCATAAAGTTGGCCGGCATACGGTATAAAAACTATGACGGGGTACTTAGATCATTATGCCAAGAACATAATTGCGTACAAAAATTGACAGCTGAATAAATTGATCAGATAAAATTAAATGTGGATGCCGCACTCTGATTGGGTTGATGACTGTCACAATTTTTTTACATGGTACAAGTTTGCGACATCGACGGAAAACGCGCTAAACTTTAGCAGGTCAGGTCAAACTGATTATATCGGACTTTCCTTTCCTGCGGAACACAATTGTTCTTTGTATGTTCGTTACTCGATCCATTGAAATAAGTTGCCCGCTCAAATAATTGTCACAATTTGATGCATACCTAGGCCAAAGATAGATACTGTGATGTAGCCACTCGATAGTTAATATTATATGATATTTTATGACTTGAATTTAGTTTGTATGACTGACAATGAATGACCGACAGTGACCTATAGTAACCCCTTCTGCACGTGGTACATCGTGAGAACGATTCCCTTGTTTATTTTCGTGACCTCTGAAGGAGAGTCCATCCTCTCTTAGTGAACGTATTGTTTTGACAACTGTTTAAGTCATTAACGTTGACCGGACGCTATGTTGACAGATAGTCTCAGCCATGCTCGGCGTTGAGAGATACTTCCATCCTGTTAACCTTGTACTTAGATTTGAGTGACGTTCCTCATTATAGACGCATACCAAAGTCATGACAAAGCAAGATCTTCACCCAATATAAACTCTGCATTTTAGTGTGTTAAAGTAGAAGCCGCTCAGAACCTGTAGAAGCCGTTCAGAACCTGTTGCGACGCTCGAGACGACGTTGACCGAGACAGACGCCTAAGTACTAGACTACTGTGAGACATAGAAGTTTTACCGTGTAACCTTACGTTACTCAGCTGAATAAAGTGCTACGACTTAGAATATATTTCGGTGTATCGTGCCGTCTCTTATACGTCTACTGCTATATCAAGCCACGCTACGTGACAATACTATCAGCTGTCACGCCCAAAATAAAATAGGAAAATGAGATCTTTGGTAAATTGAAAATCGGGAAAACGGAAATATGCATTGTGGGAAATAGAGTTTGTCAGAGGGAAATTTGAATGGCCCAAAAGTGCCATCCTCATGGCAGTGTACACCTGTTTTCTATATTTCAATCTCAGACCAAAGATTTTAATTTTAGAAATAGGCCTAAAGTTAATAATCAAGATGATAAAACCATTTGAAAATTGAAAATTAGCTCCATTTCGATTTTCTTGTTTGAAGGATGCCGAGTTTGCATCAATTGACGGGTACTTTGAAAATACAGCTTTGCGCTACCAAAGTAAAACAATTTGAGAAACTAAAAGTTCCGATGAAGCTTACAATTCAGAGTGATACATCACTGCCATTGTCAGGGGCACCGAGTATTCAAAAGAGATCGTTTGAAATGTTTAAGTGTAGGGAACAAGACGTAAATTAGATAGAGCACATCTTTGGAATCACTGCATGCAGGCGCATCACGTTTGAGGACTTTTTTCTTTGAAGAATGCAAAATAGTTGGTATGCCTACCCTTTCTGTTCCCTGAAATTGTAAAATACATGCCGGAAAATGCCAAGAGAGTTTGACCGGTTAAGAAGGGCTTGACTACGCAGTTTCTGCGTAGTGAAGCTTCATTACGTATTCATGGTGACCCCTGGCCAGCTGTCAATAACTTTGGGGGCTTTTGTCTTTTGGCCTGCTTTGCATATGCGTCGTTGGACACGACCTGCCAATCACCCAGGTAGTCAATTAAACTATTAATTGACTGTTTACCGACCCAATTAACACTATCCAGCAGTATCAGTCATATTTTAATCGCGTGGCCCGGGTGGGCACAACGTAGGAACGCGTGTATTTCTATGTGTACGTTTCACTTGTGGTGTTGTTTGTACCATCGAGTGTTTGAAGTCCTTGTTTCACCTACAGCATTACCTTCAAGGTGACAGGCTTACTATTAATGTTCAGTATCATTGCACCGAGTTCTGCCCACGGTGAAAACCACCTGTTTTGCCTACTAATTACTGCCCGTCGCTGCCCGTCCTGAATGTAGCCTATCTATAGATACAGTAATCACATAAATCATTTATCAGTTTTGATATATACTCCTAAATTGTAAGTTTGATCAAAATCGAGACCACATATGCAGACTGTCCATGTACGCACACACAGTGACAAGGAGGCGGTAAACACCTACTCACCAAGCACATCGAATCGGCGAAAAGAAGCATAAAAAAGCTAGGCTCATCGCCAAAACAAACGCGCCAAGCGCTAACAAAACCGGCCATACCAAGCGGCCCTTTTCAGGGCCACCAAATACTCCAAAAAGGGAACTACCAAAAAATACGATAAAATGACATAGAACACACAAACACTTAAAAGAAATAAAAATCGTACACATAACAAACAACTGAAACACAACATTAAATACAAAATAAACAATCACAGTAACGTAACAGAAAACATGGCCGTGGAAATAAATCAGCTATTTC
>LD357421.1:4838-26288 GCA_001465055.1 Ptychodera flava
TCGTAAACGTCAACCCCCCTGATTTCCACCGACCCCCTCCCTCCCTTCCTGTAAAAAACAGTAATACGTTTACCGTACGCATGTTTGAATTATCCATGGCCCCTTATGTGTAGTGTATCAGATAGCTCGACTTCTGTGAAACTAAGCTCAAATTGCTCTGCCTCTAACATAAAATGAAACAGTTTTAATAAAGCTTTTAAAACAAGATCATAAAATTAGACCATTATCACCGAAAAGTTCACTTTTGGAACCGTACCTCCTTTGCTTCAGCACTCCAAGATGTGCCATTGTCAAGCAAACATATTAGACTAGTTGATGGGTCTACCCCGTTTGAAGGAAGAGTTGAAATCTGTGTGGACGACGTACAGGGAAGTTACTGTGGAACAGTATGTAATAGGTTCTGGAACCAGACAAGTGCAGATTATGTCTGCAAAGAACTTGGTACGTACCCATACAGCATCAACCATTTATTTATATCTAAAATGAATCTGAATTTGACTGATTTTAACTATACTAATTGTTCACGAACTTATTATGTAAATTTTTGCCCTCAGTGTGACTCTCCTTTTCTTTAAAATTATACTGTCTTGCTTCAAAGGAAGATTTATTCTATAGATTTATGTTACATCTGCTAGAGTTGAACAGTAATATGCATGCACTTATAACATGTGTTCACATGTGGAAAAGCTTTTATACATTTGATTTACTAAACATTCTGAACACGAGGCTAGCGTGGCTTGTGTTTTGCATGTACCGTGGAAATCGTGAAGTACCTTCGGTATTTCATGCCTAAATGCTGATTAATTGCTAACAGGGAGCAAAGGGAAAGGAAGTGATTAAATACAGTTTATTGTTTTTATGGAAACTTTCAATTACCTTTGCACAGCATTTTGATAGTAGTCGAAATATAAGAAGGAACTGTTTAACAGATTATATAGTCGAATACGTTTCTTATGTGAAACTTTATGAATGGCTAAAGGCTCACGTGATTATCAAGTTATTTTCTCACATAAACAGGATTCGACGGTAGAGACAGAAATAAAGAGTTAATAGATTTTAAATTCGGGAATGGAAATGGCGGAGTATTTGGTATGGAATGCACGACTGTCGGGACTAATACAACAGCGACACAGTGTCATGCATTCAACGTTACCAATCTCACTGAGTGTGCGCAAAGCGATGACGTACATGCAGGAGTTCACTGTATGCCACGTAAGTATCTCTACTTTTCGGCTTAATGTCACTATGTAAGCGTATCGTTAGATTATTTCAACGTATTGAATGCAGTTATCGACAAATTTCTTGAAAAAATTAATGATACCAGTTATCTCAATTAAGGCCAACATGTAACCTAGGTGACGAGTTTAGAAATTCGTGGGTGAAATTGAAGCTAAGTTTGATATTGTTTGTCCTTGCCGCGCATGATGGCTTTTTTCGCGCGCTGAAACTGAAAGCCTGCTAAGTTCACTGCCCAGATTTTGAAAGTATTTTGGCCCAGTGACCTCAAGCTGAAACATACTTGTGGCTTCTTATACAGGTGAAAAGGTGTATTTGCCTACAAACGAGCGAAAATTGGCTAATTCACCTATCCCCGTTGATGACTGGACCAGTGCATCTGATGTATATCAAATTCTTTTCGTTTTTATTTTCTAACGACACAGAGTTAATAACATGATATTATTATAGAGATTGTAATTCTTGATGTTCATCATATACGTTTTTTTCAACGATGTAATTGTTCATCTTCGATCACGGTCCTAGTAAATTGTGTTTATAATTGCAGCTACAGTAGAGCCCTGTAGACGTGAGTGGTCTCTGACCAATTCTCAGACAAGTGGTTGGATTCTATCCCCGGGATTTCCGAATGAGTATCCATCATCGTCAGATTGTAGATGGACGGTTACTACGAAGACCGAGAAGGTCTTCAATGTAACTCTTAGAATGTTTTACCTGGCTGATGATGGGTTCCTTGTTCGAGACGATAAATTAACTTTTTTTGATCTTGTTGGAAAGAATTCTGCGTACACAGTCACAAAAGACAGCTTCGCGAGAGGAGTACAAGATCATCATATCGGGATTACTGAAAAGAACGTTCTAAGGATTCATTTTAGGTCATACCTCGTTGATAACAATCGTGGATTTGCAGTTTTTTACAAAGGTAAACAAATCTTAAAACTAGTCTTTTTTGTTATTATGTCCTGTTTGGAAGAGAAGTTTTGACAGCACAGTTTTAATTTTCACGAGTAGATAATGCAAGTCATACGTTAAGGGCCAGTAGAGCTAACTTTTGATGATTTTTCATTATTTTTATATTGTTTTCCGACTGCAATTTCTTACTCTACTCTGAAAAGAATGTTGAAATACCAACTATTTAGCTTGCGAACTTAGCGTCTATTATTGTGTAGAATGCATTGTTATTGTTTACATTTTACTTCTAGTCCAGACCAGAATTCACTTGTCAACAATATCAATGCAGTTCACACACGTACGGGCTGAGTTGACAAATTTAACACTAGTGTATGTCAACATGTCTTTGAAGTAGAACAAGGAAGTATGGTTGACATCAAAAACAACTGTCATGGTAGAAAAAAATTATCAAACTTTAGCATTACTGGCCATTTAAGACTGAAAGAATTAGTGGTGTATGGGTCTCCGTCATCTCCAACCAAAACAACTCTCCACCAACCTAAACCAAACATTGTTTGGATAGGAGTTGGCAAAGACCAATACACGATTGAAACTTTTAGTCTAAAGACATATCCAAAATATTTTGAGAGTTACCCTATGTTCGAATATTATCTAGATTCCTGTCAAATTTAACATCTTTGTTCTTTGTGAGGAACCACTATCTTTTAATGTATGTAGCCGATGTAACTGCCATCCTCGTGGTTACGTTAGAGATTTGCAAAATGTCCAACCACATGCACAGCTATACCCATTGTTCCATGCAACAGATTAGGGATTAGGGTGATTTCCTGACCTCCTATATCCCGAGTTTCATGGAAATTCCGTCTCATCTCCGACATTTGTCCCATATCGCCCACTTGGATTACATTGATAGTTTTTTTAAATGGAATCAGGGCTTACTTGAGTTTGACGTATTTAAATTGAGAGTTGTAAGCTATCACACATATTAGAAACGTCGACAGCCAAATGTTTGTTTTTTTATGTCACATACAGCATTTTCGCTCACTGGATGTGATAACAACGAGTGTAACAATAACGGAGTCTGTCACCAAGAAGATGATATCAAAGTTTGTGAATGCAACGATGGTTGGACTGGTCAAAACTGTTCTCAAGAAGTCACTGTGTGTAATAGTATGCAATGTATGAATAATGGAACTTGTGAAGTGTCGATTTCAGAAAGTATTACATACTACTGCGTGTGTGCAGAAGAGTATACTGGGAAATACTGTCAAGGTATAGATATTTTTTTCGCTTGATTCCCTTAATGGGGGTCAATCATTGCAAATGTGACTCATCTCTCACGACTGGCCAGTACATTAGCTCGCGCATGACAACATACATGCATGCATGCATTAAATACATCTGCCTCACATTCAAGCTGTGTTGTAAATATTTTCAGTCACTGACAGGACCTGGCAACATTCTTCTAAATTAATACACTGCCGCTTTCAAATAAAATTGGATGCTTAATTGAAGTTCTTTACGCTAAAAAAAATGAAAAATGTCGATGTTGCAAGCGACCGTTGTGTAAATATTTGGTGTGGCACTACATTGCATAAAGTACTATAGGGCTTTCAATTACCTGATTCATTGACATGATTAACTTCTGATACGTTTCAAATGCCCTACCCTGCTATTTTTTAGGTTTAAGATTGTAGAAAACTAGGCTCATGGTATAAATGGAAATATCTTCCTTCAATATTCACTAAAAATGTATAATACGTCATTGCATGAAGCTACGCATAGATTTTTATGTGGTGTTCTGACAGAATGCGGCTTGGGGATAGATATTCGGGCTCTCAATTTTTTACAATTTTCTGATTTACCATTTTTTTGCTCATTTTAACCACTTAGAGTGAGAAATATTTTCACGGTCTACGTTTTTTTCGAAAATCGCAAATTTCATCTTTCCGGGCCCCTAGAGTTAACACAGGAATGGCAGCCATTTTGAATTTCAAGTATCAAGAACTCTTGAGTGATTTGTTTCTCTAGTACCAAAGTTTGCACGGTGGACCTTGATTTTTATTCTTGATTTGGTAAGAGAAATGTTGGAAGTTTCATTGAGGAAAGTTTGAGCAAAAGTTTGCCTTTCTCTTGCGAATGCATAACCTTAACTTCCTCATCGGTGACTTTTTAACACATTTAGATGAACGACATTCAACAAATCAGTCAACACAGACACATGTAAGTTTCAGACAAACACAAAGGGGAGGAGCCATGGTGTTATATATTATTGTTGTAATTAGTTGATAGCAAACATACTAAGTTTCTAAGCATTCTGCTTCGTGTTATTTTCCTTATTTTTCTTATACCAACTTTGGTGAAATTTACCTTATTTGGAATTATCATAGTTCACTCCTTCCATGAAGACCTGCCATATTACGTCATTTTCTGTAACTGTTGCCTTAATGAAGCGGATTGATGGATGGATGGATGGGTGGACAGACGGATGGATGATAGATGGGTGGATAGGTGTATGACTCCTGATGTCTTTATTGTAGTTTGATGTAGTATGGTGTACCAATGTGTAACTTTATGATTGGATTATCCGTTGAATGGCCTAGGTTACCAAGATGTATGGTAGTTAGGGTAAGTTAAGACATAGATGACTGCATCTCAATAATAGTTCATTGATTGCAGGGTTAATGACGTGAACTTAGTCTTAGATGTGGGTAATGGAAATATTTTTGAATGAATAATTCAAAGGTGAGCCCTGTATCTAACTCGCAGGACATCCTGTAAAATTATCCTTGCATTGTAATGTTCGCTTCTCGTAATTAAAATTTACTTGAATATTTCTTGTCTTACTACAGACAAAGCGTTTGAAATGAACAGCACACTTCAAAGCTCTGTATTCACCACTGGCTACCCTTCTTTCACAACGTACACGGACAGCATCGCATCCCGAGACTCGGGTAACATGAATTACCATGATGATGATGATGATGATAATGATGGTGGTGGTGGTGGTGCTGGTAGAGATGATGATGATGATGATGATGATGATGATGATGATGATGATGAAGATGGTGGTGGTGGTGGTGGTGGTGATGATGATGGTGAGTATTATTGTTATTATTTTTCAATCGTCAGAATCACAGTAAGCGACAATTTAGTTTGCAAAGTTTTATTCACTTTCTTCTTCCATGACGTTGCCTCAATAAACAAGATTTTAACGAACATGTTGCACCGTGTTCCTAAGCTGTTTGCAGGAGTGTGACTCAATTTTACAGCTACTATTTATTATCATACATACTGTGCCTGCATTGCCATTTTCCTATTGTTTGAAGGGTACTGATATGAGCCGGTATTTTAACAAGTTAAAATACGAATTATATTTTCACGGTAACTGGAACTACAGCTACGCGTACGCGTGACCCTCGATTACGGTGGTGGTATACATGTACAAAAAACAGCTGAGCGAATAGGACTTGTGACTCTCCGAAACGTCATTGATAATTATGGTCAAAATTTAATGCAGTCAGTTCGTGGGCATTGTAGTTTTACCAAAAATAAACAAGCAAACGAAAATTTGTACGTATTACAACCGACACCTTTCATTATTCAAACGGTTCCCCTCTACTGTCTATGGCCCACATGGTGTATTTTTATGTCGTCTACGCTGCTGAAGATTACGGTCCCGGTCGATCGGCAGTGCATCATGACAGAACCGCTATAAGACAAGTTTCCTGTTGACGAGTTTAAATATCTAGGTAGTGAATGATACCGTGTAAAGCCAAAAATGAGCCACAAAAATCCAACCATACTGAAACTACTCGCGACAGAAAAGGTGCTCATATTACATATCCGATTTGTACAGTGAGATTCACAGGTCATGATCGTGTTCCGTGCGGGTTTCGGATACGCCAAAGAAAGTCAAACTTTCGTTTAGGTTGTTAAAACAAGTTTAGTTCTATTTAGGCGAACCATTAAACGGAAATATACTTGCAGACGATTAAAATACCTTTGAAATGTTTTATTCGTGTACCGTATACGTATTGCAACAAAATGTGAACGAGTTTCCCGCTACGATAACAGTGTACTCACTTCACGTTTTCCCCAATCCGTTCACAAATTCCTTTCTAAGATAGTAAATTCGGCATATTTGACGTCTATGGATATGTATAATTCTTGCAGATAAACTGACTGGTACGTGACGACGGCTACTATATCCAGTTTGCATTTATAGATGTCGTACAGCTGCTAGCTCCATGTCTTGGCTTGAGCTGATCAAACTCGATCGAGCTTGGAATCGAACACAGGCGCGAGCCGATTTTTGGCGGGTCTCATAATTTTCGCGGAGGGATGAAGTTATGTTGCAAAACACGAAAAAAAACACTCATTTTACACACTCCGGCCTATGTTTTACATCTACAGCCATACTAAACTGTAAGATAAACGTTCTTGAAAGTGTGAAAACATGTCGACATCTTAATATGTAAATTGTTCGTTCTAAAAGTGTACCATAACCGCTCATTTGAAGTGGAACAGCCCAACAGCGGAATAATATCAACAAGTGATACGGTTACCATCATTCCTTAGCAGCACACTTTCTATGAGTCGCGGCGAGGAGCAAGCAAGATCTCATTCTGTCAATGTCGTGGCGAATTTCATTACGTCCTTGTGAAAACAGTCATAACCAAAGTATGCATGTATGATAAAGGGGTTATTACACGAAGTTTGGGCGATACCGCGTCGCAGCAACTCGTCAAAATACGGACAGATCACTCGAATACGACGCGGTACCGCCCAAACTTCGTGTAATAACCCCTAAATATTTTATTGTTCGATTATAAATATCAGCTCATCTTAATTTGACATCTACAGGGAAGTCTGCAGAGGCATCTAAAGGTTCATCTACAGGAGGTATCGTTGGCGGCGTAGTTGCTGGAACCCTACTGATTATTGCCATCGCCGTAGTGGTTTGTTTCATTATTTACAAGAGAAGGTACGATAGTAATGATGTTTGAATGATCGCTGACCATGTTGAAATTTTATCATTTCGAACGTCGTTTATTCTTTAGCACAGACAATCTTGTTAAATGACGTTGAGTCTTGATAATGTCACACCTTGTTGGCGAATGAAGTTTTTTGACAACAACAACAATCCCCGTACTTATACGGACAACGTAGGAAGGGCCGGCAATAGATGGAATCATATTTGAGGACTCGGCGACATATAGAATAATACTCAAATCATCAACACTTACGCTGACACAGTTTCCTAAAATGACAGCCTGCTGACAACTGCTTGTCAAAGGAAAATCAAAAGATTTTCATATCGAGTTTCGGGGAGTATTTTTCCAGAGCAATGCAAATCATGGAAGAATATAGCTCATTTACTAATCTATGAACATAGAAGATAGAAACAGTTTCGACCTATTATGAAGATAGAAACAGTTTCGACCTATTATGCTCGTAAATTGTATGAACAGGGAACTTCCTCTTCCTCCATTCCAACGGGAATTTTTACTGAGACTGTTGAAAGGAAAGTTTTCCATCCGGAACTATAGGCAAAGAGTGACACATTGTTGTATCAGTCGTTGAATGGATAATCGTGAAATGTACAATTAAAGGAAATGAAGCATCAAAATAACATTGATAAATATTTCTCTTTCAGAAAGAGGAATGAGACAACGGACAATCAAATAGATGGCAACGAAGGCATGTATTACAATAACGTTACCTATGAGGATAAATTAACGTTTACAGCTGTCACCATGACGACGAATGACGTAACGGACTGGGCAACTCAGCGCAAAGAAAGTGATGTATACTATTCAAGTATTGGTGATCCTCATAAAGAGGGTGAGTATACCGTGGCTGACGACACCAAGCAGGGAAACGGCGGACACCATTCAGCTCGCCCAGAGATTCAGCAAAGCGTGGATGATAGATTTACTGAAGACGGGTTCGTCGACAACATAGCTTACGAAACAGCTGACGACGCTCAGGACGTTGCAGAACCAGACGCTGATGGCGGGAAGGTCTCAAATGAAGCAGAGGGCTTTGTTGAAAACGTTGCATACGAAGGTTTGCAGTCAGACTGTAACAGCTACGAGACAATTTAGAACGCGACGTTACCGTAATAAAAGGATCATATCACCAAAGGGACATTTCTGTGAGGTATATACTCTTAAACGGAGTCTATTTTCCATTGATTCTCCGGAATATTAAAATTAACACACAGCTGGGCCACAGTTTGGCAGTTATAGTACTACCGTGAACGTCGAAAATGATAATTGTGAGTTCGAAAGTCATATTAATTGTAGACTACTCAAGAGGCGATATGAAGCTGCCGCAATATTTTTACAACGGATAATTTAAATGCTGTACGGTGCTTGAAAGATAAAATATTTACACAGCAAATACAAACGATACAATTAGGATTTTATATTTTACTTTACAGACAGTTTTTTTCATTATTTAGTTTCAAGACATGAAATCTTCCTCTATAAAGTATGTGTCAAATGAAAATCGAATACAATTTACATCATGTTCTCGTTTTGTTGAAAATTTTAGTTTAGTTATCATCCTACCTCATATTTGCAAATCCACTTTGATGGCAATCATGAGAATGATCTATCAGATAAAAAGCAGTGACTTCTACGGTCATTCTATGAAACAATCTTGAAGAAAAAAGATTTGCGAAAGCTTATTGGCTGGAACTTTTGCTGTGTTTTCAACCGTTTTAGCACTGTTCGTAAAACACACATTTCTGTTTTACTCCCAAGATCTCGTTTAAAAAGCTTGGTGTTCAAGTTATCAACACGACCTTGTACCTGTCCTATAGTGCAAGTGTATGTGTTTAGTATCAATTGCTATTTTTGATGACTGAATCATTTTTTAGTCCGGACTATAATTCAACTGCCAACAATATCATCGCATAAGAGTACAAAATACTCAGTAACTGGAAGCTGATACTATGTACGTCAATACAATTTACCTAGAAGAATTGAAAAATGTGATTGTTTTTTCGAACAAAAGTTAAGAAGTATTACAATATACAGCTATCGTTCCTTCGGAAAATACTCAGCTGAACAATTCTGAGAGCCAGGGACGCTGTTCTGCTGATCAATCGTTAATTTCAAGTTTCAAAACTCGTCATGGAAATCACAAATTTGTAGCGTTAATTTCAAATTCATAAGACTTCACAGATCGATTGAAAGTTTTACATTTCCATACACATGTGCTTGCTACAAGATTAATGAAAATAAATCATGTTTCAAATATTCTTTTCGGTGAGAGTGTAATATTCCCAAAAACTATACTGGTACCTTATTAAAGGAGTCTGTAATCATGAACGCTTTTAAGAGGAAGATCTGCTGTACACAAAATAAAAATGGCGCTGATGAAATTAATATATTTGCTATTATAATCACGTCTTGCTTTGACACCTTGTTTTGATAAACTCTCGCTAGTTGAATCTCGTCTCATGACGCGAGAGTGAAGAATAGAAAAGGTTGATAGTCAACTTTCTTGTTGTCACGTGAACATCCTTGTTGTGTTTTACTGATTTTTGAAAGGCCATCAGCAACTAGATTATTATTATATTGTTTGTGTTGTTGTTATTATTGACAAAGGGAATTAGCGTGTTTGGGAAGTGCATAGTATAAAGTCCCTACGGTGCGCTCATTTCTACAATGCAACCACACGTAATATTTTCTGGAATCCCTTAATAAGCCCGTAACGACGTGATGACATCAACATAAACTCTGATAAAGTAGTCAAATTCTCAAATAAAGATTCGCCTTCGGGAGAGATATTCAAATTTCTTACATGTTTTACAATACTTTTTTAGTCCACTGCTTTAGAGCACTCATTTTGAAGCCAGTCGACTTAAATATTCATTGTTTCGCTTTTTTGTGAAAACTGCAAATTTTATTTCAAAGTATAGACTTAACACAAGGACCAGTTTGAACTTCAAGTATCGAATCGGTAAATTTCATTAAGTAATTTGTTACTCGGATCCCAAAGTTTCTCCTTTATTATGAAAGAGAATAGTCTTAAGTTCTCCGATGAAAGTTTTAAATCGTTCTGTTTTCTGAGTCGCGTATTTTCAGGCATTTTGTAGATCAGTAAGGAGGATACACACAAACAACTAGCCCTCTTCCAATCCCGTGATTTTAGTCATTTTAATAGTCAAGATTGCGATGCCAAAATGGATTTTCCTATCTAAGAGTAAAGGGCGCCAATTGATAATAGCTTCAACATACAGGTTGCATGCTTTGAACGCTTTTGTTAGTAGTGAAAAATGACTTTGAAAGACTCTTTTCAAAACGAATGTACAAATTATGCAACCTTTATTGTGAAAGAAGGTGTTCTGTCCTATTTTCAGGTCAGACAAAGAGTCTAAAAAGGTCTTTATTATAAGTTTATACTTTTCTGCTGATTTTCATGTTTGTACTGTCTAGTGTTCAGAGTCAAATTCGGAAGATTAGCGCTCACGATTATTTATTTCTTTCTTTCTTTTTTCAAATTTCAGGTAAACCGGAATTATAATGTTTTGTTATATAACGTTATAATAACGTTATATATAGGTTTATAACGTTTGTTTTAAGACCAATTCAAGTCTGGTCGATAATTTGTCAAATGGCCGAGTATGACTTGCATAACATATTTCAGGATGCGTACAAATATATGTTATACTCCTCCTGGAAATACTAAATAGCGTGAATGATTGACCCAATTTACCTAGTGATGTCAAAACTTTTTTTAGAATTCACGTCGGAAATGAAATGTTGTTGTCGTCGCTTCACCTAAATATATTAAGTTCTGACAATGCATATACCTTTCGACTCGGTCACATGCAAGCTTTAAACAGTTGTAATTTCCGCCAAATTTATTAGATTTACGCTTCACGTGTTCTCATAAGTATCTAATATGCTTTTGTTTGGAATAAATTAGCATCTATGTTTATAAATTCCCTGCAAGCGGAAAGAAATACAGCTATTACACTACCCTAACGAATTGTCGCACTCCAGTCGAACGTTGAGGGCTCTACATTGGTCTGTCCTCTGTGACCTTGCAGTCATATGCAGACAAAGTATTTTGACAGGTAAAACGTCAACCACAATGCGGGTCATGACAGTACAGCAGGAAATAGAGTGTCGTTAGGCCGTTGTATTTTCTTGGTAAGATAACTCCTATTCCCAGGAAGACTACCGGCCTCGTTTTCAACCCTGGAAAGGGAAACCGATTAACACCAAACCCAAATGGCTGTCTGTTCATGCATGCTATTTCTTGCCGTGGTTTTAGCTCAATACATTCAAGTATCTGTCAGCCAGAAAGGTAAGTGAAGAGCTAATGACAATAGTTATTTACAGTGCACCTTCGGCCACAAAGAGAAAATCAGCGTCAACGTCGACAGTAATCAAAGATAGCCTGCCTAGGATGCCTGTTCGCCGTTTCTCGTTTTTGTTGCTTTGGATATGTCGTCATTGTCGTCTGAGGGCTTTCAGTCACAATCGAACACGATCACCATTGCATGCCACCATTAAATGTACTTTTGATGTAGATGTTAAATATTCACTTCATATGTAAACAAGCTGTATGTGAAATTAGGTCGGCGTGCCAATCCTAGCTCGCTCTGTGTCAGCATGTGCCTAGGACTTTAAATACCGACGAGCTTTGGTAGAAAGAGGAACTGCAAAATAATTCCGAAACATTAATTTCCATTTAACATTTATGAATAAAACTATGATAATATATAGAAAATCTGAAAGTAAGTTCCCCTTTTCCACAAAAGCATAGGGCTCTGTGTATTTCCTGCTTTCGCTGTTTCTCACTCGTAATAAGCTGAATATATGAGTAAGACTTCATGCTGAGAGTCGAGCATATCACATGACTATTTAGTGAGAGTTCGGTGGAGAGTGATTTCTGTAGTACGGGGCGGATGGATAGCCCGGCAGGCACAAAGTAAAGGAAAATACTACAAACGCGGAACAACATCACCAAACTACCACCTTCCAACTTCATTAATATCTGTTTATAGTAGAATGTCGTCAGTAGAGAATCAGATGAAGAACTGATCTGGACATTACAAAGCAACGTTGACGTTGATCCAGTTACATATATATGAAATTGATTTAGAGTCAAATCATCCACTTGTAAGTATATATTGTTGCGTAGGCGCAGTCAGGTCATATACGACGACGGGTCGCTTGTCTTTCGACTGTAACTCCTCACCTGTCACCGCTATCTGTCTCCTCTAACGTGCACTGTTCTCAGTTTCGCCTTTGTTGTAAATCACACGACTCTTTACGGCACAAGCTGCACACGGTAACCGTGAAGAAGACTATATGTTTGCATAAGTTCGCGTAGCTGGAAAAAAAAACTCTCGCGAAAACGCTTTCTGTCTGCTTCTCTATAGGTGTTCATTTTGTCTACAGTAGACAAAGCCACGCACACACTCAAATTGAACACACAAGAGCGCATGTGAGTTGATTTCCACAACCCGTGGTTATGTTAAAGTACCTAGTCCTATTAAAAACGAAATCACATTGAAGGATACTCGGCCCTCATTATAATAATAACTTTATTACACTGCTATATCGTCTGAGGATACTGTATGGTAAAAAAGGAATAATGATAATAATAACAATAATTAGGTGAAATAACTTTAAAACTAATCAAATATAAGACAGGGAAGCAGAAGAAAGGCTAAATGACAAGAACATAAATTTTATTATATCACATCGCAAATTACTAGATGTCTAAATATGTATTGGTGATTGAGGTTTATATATGGTATATTTTAGGAATATCTCAAAAAGCCAGATTGCAGTTAATAATAGCTTTTAAAGTAGATTCTTTGTTGTTTATGTTTTGATTTTGTGATTTGCAGTATTGAAACAATCGTTTTTCTTGCTTGACTATGACTTTGGCAATCGAAAATAAAATGCATCTCATCTTCAACAGAATCGATGTGGCATTTCTTGCAAAATATGTTATCAGCTGGTGTCTTTTGATTTTCTTCTCCTATCTGATTCAATTTCAAGTTTATGTTTACTCTGCCTAAATTTCGAAACCATTCTTCTTAATTTGAAATCGTTTATTTCTGTTAGATAATATACAATGTTGCACATCAATATCATACTTGAAGTCACCCAGCTTTATAAATCTACAGGAGGCCTTCCTCAGCAAACTGAACTGGCTTCACGACAAACTTTGGCCCTGGTGTACTTCGTGTGCGCAGAAAGAATAAATATATTGAATCTGTCAGCATTTCCAACTAATTACCAAATTAACACTTATGATGGTACTGAGGGTCAAGCATGTCCGTGCAGTTTGATTAGACAGGAATATAGCGTATTTTTTATAATCATGCACACACTACGCATATTAAATGACTTTAATATGCGTATACAGTAAGGTTTTTCGCATAACAAAGATGATGAGCTGCTTCTGAAACATTTTTAATTCATATTTATCCATGTAATTTGTACAGAGCGCATTCTCACAAAATTGAACATACATCTGCAGATTTTCAGGTCAGGCTTGCTAATGGTCAAACTCCATTCGAAGGACGAGTTGAAGTGTTTTACAGCGGGTCATGGGGTACAGTCTGTGATGACGACTGGAATTTAAATGATGCCGACGTTGTTTGCAGGGAACTCGGTGAGTCAACAGATGATAAACCGACAGTTAAGTTTCAATTGGCCAGCACATACTCTATTTAAAATTTACTATTTGTTCACTGCAGAGTTCTATATATGGTACAGACGTCTGCATCGCAAAAACAATATCTATTTAAGGCAGAATGCGCCTCGGGGACAGATATTCTGACTCTCAAACTTGACTGTTCTTCTGACAAACTTTCCACGCCATAATGTCGAGCAAAGTTTGCCTTCGTCCATCATGGGCCGGGAGGGGGACATTATTGCTTGTGTGCAGTGACAAAGGCGATGTTAAAACGGCATTTAGAAATTAAACTTGCTCAATATGATGTTCCGACATCGGTAGGTTAGAACGCAATGTACATGGCATCACCGATAAAGCTAAAAATTCTAAAAAAAGTGTGACTTAGATGTAGTACGAGGATTTTTAATGATATCTCTTGAATGGAAAACATGCATCAAAACTTTACTTACGGCCTTAAGGGATATTTCATCAGAAGGTCCTAAGTTCGATACAACGCTTGATCCACAAGTCCACAAGTGTGTATTATATACGGAACGTCGAATAGAAGTCTTTCGAACAACTTTGACGTAATTAATTTTAACTGCATTATGAAACAGGCTTTATCTTTTGAATAAAAAAAATATATAACGCCTGCGCGGTGTAAGAAACTACAAAGTCTCTCACTCGTTGTTTTCTCATGTCGTGTTGCTGTCAGAACAAAATGTAAAGTCTAAATGAAGGTTTAAAGATTCAGGGCTACACAGGGCATTCGATGCCAGTGTTCTTAAAACGAGAATTTGTAGGTTTATTGAAATGTCTTTGCCCGAGTTTTCCCTGTATAGCAAGCATCATCGCATCTCGCAAGTACTTTGCGCTAACTTTGCAAACAAATCACTTATTTGTTCCAAGGTTATCCTGGTGCAATGATTGATACTGGGGGCAGATATCCCCCGGGTGCCGGACATCATGGTGTTGCGGGACCTTTTGGCGAGGGCAATGGTGCTATTTGGTTATCCGAGGTCGGTTGTCTTGGAAACGAGGGTGCTTTAGCCAAGTGTTCACACATTTTGGGACCACATAACGATGATGGCGACTATCAACATCTACCTTGCAAGCATACGGAAGATTCTGGCGTGTACTGTATATGTACGTAGTCTTCAAATGAATTATGCTTCTTAATTCTATCCCGACCCAATACCATTGTAACAATATAGCTGCGGCCTGAGACAGAAGAATATGGCAGAATATAGTAGAGGAGTCATGAGTCGTAAGGAAGTCAACGATAAAATGTTTAACATTCTGAGTTACTAAATGAGCAAATACTGTTATGAAACTCGAAATTCAAAGCAAATGAAATAAAACGTTGCCCTTAATTTATGGAATGCCTTCAAATTGACAGAAATTATAGTTTATGGTTTATATTGCAGATCCAGGGTATATCGGTTGCTATAGGAACTATTTGGATGGTGGAAATGAAGCATACGGAGGATTTTTGGGCACTTGGGAAGACAGAACAATAGCAAGTTGTTTGAACAGATGCCGGAGCAAAGACGTTACAAAATACGACTATGCATCTCTGAGAGATGGAGACGAGTGTCGTTGCAGTAATGTTCATCCCGAGCTGGAGGGTTTTTCTCGAGTCGCCAACTCAGAATGCAATGTGGCTTGTAGGGGTAATAGGGAATCAGAGACCTGTGGAGGGTACGACGCAGATGCCATTTACAGCAGTATGTAGGGTCTGTTTTCTAGAATATTCTCGTCGATAATAAAGGAAACATGACTTTAGTCACCCCTATTACACGTTCTTTTCTAGTTCCAGGGGTTGCATCCATGTTTGCCAATATTATATACATTCGTGGCACATTTCACATTTCAAGTATTATTTTGGGGAGTTTGCCTCAGATTATGTGTGCGACAGTCACTTTTGCAAAATATGTCTTCTGTAAGCTTTTAATCAGGCAACAGCAAATACGAATTTGTCCATTTTTAAAGTTATGGGGCGTTCCAACGATACTTTGTTCCAGTTATCCGTCGACTTGAATTCCCGGGTAATATGGCAACTGAATTCACATCGACATGACCTGATTTAGTCATTAAAGAGCAGTATGAAAATTCTGTGGACCATTTGCAACGAACAATTGCCATCAAATATGACAGCGTTTTTTAGTTTCAGAAGATACTTATGAACGTACATTTATGATAAAATTGAAGTCTCCGGCGAGAAACACCTTCATCTCAAAACAGAAATTGAGAATATACTGTATCTTCATTCATTATTTAAAGGTCACGTGTTCTTTGTTTTTCTCTTCTGTAATTGAAAGCTACTGTCGGAGCTTGTCTTCACAATTTCACCGATCTTGAAGGCTGGATATTTTCTCCAAACTTCCCTGGATATTACCCAAGCCTAGCAGATTGTCTGTGGAGGGTCATCGTTCCCGATATTTACGTCATCAACGTGACATTAAGAATGCTGTACCTTAGTTCCGGAGATCTATCGAGAACTGACCAGTTATTGTTCTATAATTTGACCGGAAGTGACGACAACCCTCTTTCGTTATCCAGGCTGGACGACGACTACCGTAGCGGGGTAACAGAAGGTTTCATCGGCGTCTCGGTCGCTAACGAGATTCATATACAATTTACATCAAGTAGGTTCCATAATGGACGTGGATTCGCTATCTACTATAATGGTAAGGGAAAATCACAACGTCTTTGTCCAAACGAATGCATGGCAAACATCAATCTGATTAAAATCAGATGTAGAGTACGGCGACGTCTGTACTTACGCGGTATTCTCTTGCTGTCGCCTATCACTACACATGCAGCAAGAGAATACTGCGTAAGTAAAGACGTCGACGTATTCTGCATCTGATTTTAATCAGATTGGGCAAACATTTTCAATAGCTGTCATTGACTTCTACTGTGTTCTTATTTGTTAACGATTATCACGGTCGTGACATGTATCTGCCCTGATATACCTGTGGATAAAATTACTCCCCATACAATCGGATGTGACAGGGCCCTAACATTACATTACAATGCATGAAATTACAATCTTTAGATTGCCACGTAGTATCTTTCTAGTCATCACTCAGGTCAACATACTCCGTATATCTAAATTGTTGACAGTTCATTTTGCCGTAAAGTTGTATTAGTTCATATAACAAAATATAACAGCTGAAATGTCAAGTAAAACCGAGAAGTAAAAGTGCATCGGCAAGGTTGTTCATTTCACTATCTAAATATTATATTGCTGCTTTAACATGCTAAACGTGAAACAGAAACAGGAGCTGTTTCCAGACCGGTGGGTGGAGGGGCAATATCGTTGGAATAAATTTAAATGACATTTATTGAATCTCAAAAGCCATGACAGTCGTCTAAAAGGCATTTTAAGTGGAACCATGAGGACAGTTATCAGGGGTGAAAAGTTCAATTGCTCTTTCATGCTACTAAAACCAAGATGGTGATGCGTATGTAAATTGTATAACATAGCTGTAAGGCAACAGTGCATATTCTCGGACAAAGACAGCGTCTCAGATTAATCGCTAGTAACTTCTGGCGTCGTAAGAGTAAAGGTTAGGAACAGAGTATGGTGGCTGAGCCATTTCAGTTTTTTAACCAAAAGTCTATGTCAATCAATGTCCCTGTCACAGCTGAAATAATATGAGGTTATCCCTCGATATCACATCTTGGTGGGGTCGTATTGCTGCGAGTGCGGTTGTGGGCCGCATCACACGAGTCGAAGACGAGAGGTGATATCGAGGGATAACCTCTTTATCATATACCTATGCCCACGTTATTGAATGAATAAATCTCGTATATCAAAATATGATACGTTTCACTGTGGTTTTTCTTGATGGACTACATTTGTTTGCGTCATCTTGCTGAGGCGGATTGATATACTAGCGTCTGACGTAATCTACCAGCTGGCTCACTGACAATTATTTTACGGTTGAGTAGAGAAATGCTTGAACTCTGTCATCAAACATGTAGGATATCTACCGAATCCGTACGGTACATGCAAGTGTTGTGTTTGGTATTATTTTCCAGAACGCATTTACCATGAATACATGATATTTTTGAAAGTTGTGCTTTTGAATTTGCCGGTCCTCCGACATGTCCGATAGCACTTTTGCTTGTCGTCTGCGCGTCTGTGCTTATGCACGGACGGAACAGCTGGTCTGTCATCGATCTGTCAGTGCCCGTACGGTGTGATGCTCTGCTCTTTAATTTGTTCAAATTGGTAGCACTACTAGCAGGTTAATCCGATATCGACACATGTGTTTTATTTAGTTACCCCGCATTTCCCTATGCTTCAAAGCCCTGCCACTTTTGGAGATCGGACATGATATCGTAGTCAAAGTCAAAATCATAGACGGGCACCATGATTTGTTTTGATTAGGGCGCCACCATGTAAGTAGTCCGGTATGCAAATCAACGGGCCGTATCAGGCTTTGTTATGTAAATCAACAGGTCGTATCACTTTTTCATATGCAAATATTCAATTGAATGAAAGAAAGACGCGCTTCCTTTCACATGCAAATCAACAAGGCGTATCACTTTATTGACATGCAAATCAACATGATAAATCATGTCACTGAACTCAGTACAGACACAATACAGGGCATAGGTATATGATAAATTTACTTAGCAAATACAAATGATAAGCGTTGTATAAATATGTGATGTAAGATTTCATTAAAGTTTCTTTACTCACGTGTTTGTTCATTTATTTTTGTTTTGCAGCATTTATTCCAGGCCCTTGTTACAGAAACCCTTGTAAGAACAATGCCACCTGCACGGTGGACGGTGATACCTTCAACTGCCAATGCGCAACAGGGTGGAAGGGCAGAGCATGCGCAAATAGAATCACTGCGTGCAGCTCCATGCCTTGTTTGCATGGCGGAACATGTGTGGTGATCAATGTAAGGACAGGCAGCTCTCAGGACGACAGTTATCGATGCATTTGTGACACTGAATACACCGGTGCAAGTTGCGAAATAGGTATAGTGCAAATTATATGTTTTGAGATTCTGATGCAGGTTACTTAATCGCAAATGATATTTATGAAACATGATAATGGATAAGACTAAGATCTTATAAGCCTACAGCTATACTTACTATGATAATGTTGGCAAACCGCTTGGGGTTACTTTATCTGGCGCTGTCCGTGCAGTCTGACAGCTTTTTTCACTTTTTCTTTAACATTTATGTACACTTAAACTTTGGGAACTGTATGGAGAGACACTGGTTGGATTTAACAACATCGATTTTGGGTGGTTGATGGAGCCATGTTTAAAGAACACGAAATAAATTGCCATCAGGCATATCGCGTTCTCCCTATTTTAAAACCCGTCAGAAGGAAAATAAGGCATATAGTGTGTTTTCATGGATCTAAGACTGATGCTTGTGGAAATTATTTGAATGTCACTTGCTGACGAAAGATCCTTATGTCCAACTTAATATTGATACAGTCAATTAAAGTTAGTAAATCTCACAATAATATATTACGTACAGACATGTTGGGGTATTCATTCCGACAATTTTAATTACAGCGACAATAGCAGATACTTTTGATAATAGTTTACTTCATTGTTTCTTGAAAACAAGCACAACTTCTTTTTGTAATGCTATTGTTGAAAATGAATTTTTGTCCGGAACTCAATTCAGTTTTCAATGATAACATTGTGCTGACAGTTGAACGTAAGACATTAATTTGGGAGAAAAGAAAACAAGAAACTTTATTAAAAACTCAACGAATAATTAAAATCCATGGTATATACAATTAAGCTTCTAATTCCACTGCTAACTCAAAATATTCCAATCTTTAATAATAGTTTTAACGACGCTGTCCTCAAGTACTGAAACCATCACAAAGAATTCCAATTTTTCTGAAAGGGTTTCGAACAGAGGCGAAGGGCAAAGCTTTTTAACCATCGGTAAGTATACTTTAAACGTCCAAACGCCGCCAGTTTGGAGAACATTCCCTGGAATTGCTACTTCAACTTTTACCTACTTTGTGGAAGAAAATGTCAGCAAAGATGTTTTTTCGCACTGCAATTTTGCACGGTGCCCAACAAATGATTATGTTCCCGTATTTTCATTGACATTTCATTACACTGATGGACCTGCCTTATTTTATTGTTTTCTTTTCAGTCTCTAGATGTATACTTTTAATAACCAAACACTAAGTATCGTAAAATAATGTTGGAAATGTGGTTTGTTAAAACCCCTCGATGCGTCGTTACCGAGAAAAACGGACGAGGATTATATTCTCTGGTATGATGATCTGTGATGTAAATCTGAACGATGGACAGCCTCCATTCAGTCTGAAACTAATGACAAAAGTGTCTCATTTGAAAATACTTCTAAAACTTGTTTTTCTTCGACAATTTCTCATACCATGAGTATCATATTAGATATCAAAAAACAAATCACTCAGGAATTTGTAATTGACTTTTTTCAGGAGGAATAGTCGGAGGTACGATCGGTGCGATTATCCTGTTAATACTTGCATTCGTTTTCATTCTCATGCTCGCCAAAAGAAGGTATGGTATCTATCTATCTATCTATCTATCTATCTATCTATCTATCTATCTATCTATCTATCTATCTATCTATCTATCTATCTATCTATCTATCTACCTACCTACCTATCTATCTATCTATCCATCCATCCATCCATCCATCCACCTACCTATCTATCTAATTTTGTATGTGTCTTCGTATGTATATATCTACGTGTGTATCCATGTCTATTTAAGGACATGCATGTATAAGTCTGTAGATATGTGTGCGCGTGCATGTATACGTGTGTATTTATGTGTCTATCCATCTACCGAGCTAGCAAGCTGTATTCTCTCGTCCGTCAACATTTATCTTACTATGCTCTCTCATGTACACCAGTCTTTTCAAATATTTTTTTCCAATCTCACAGTAACGATTTATCTTACGTGTTCCGAGATGTCACTTTTCAACGCAATTCGGACAGGCGTATAAAATTGATACAAGCATCAAAGATTGCCCTGTATTACCCCTATTTGTAACAATCAACCCTATTTGTAACAAAATTTAATTTTCAAAAAAACTTTGCCGTATATGTTGAAATATTAATAAAATATGCATATTTGTATGTTTGAGGGCAATTTTCTTTTTTTTTCCTTGTCAAAACTCATTTTTCCGAAACTGCTTTTGTTACAAATTGGGTTGATTGTTACAAATAGGGGTGACATGTGTCAACCCTATTTGTAACAATCAACCCTATTTGTAACAAAACCTAAATTTCAAAGAAACTTGGCCGTATTTGATGAAATCTTAATAAAATATATATATTAGTATGTTCGGGGGCAATTTTCTTTGTTTTCCTTGTTGAAACTCATTTTTCCGAAAATGCTCGTGAGATTAAATTTCGTTGTGCAGGTTCCTAGGGATAAGAGCCCTACTCGTAAGATATAATCAAGTCGTGCAGATACATGCCAAAGGTTTGTTTCGGGGCGATTTGCACCATTTTCGGTCAAAAATGTTAAAAATCTTGTTTTCTACCCGAAATCATACTAAACCTATATGGGGTTAACTTTTGTTACAAATTGGGTTGATTGTTACAAATAGGGTTGACGTGTCAACCCTATTTGTAACAATCAA
>LD357429.1:841-10919 GCA_001465055.1 Ptychodera flava
TGGCTGGTTTTACTCAATGGTTTACGGTCAGTCATACCGTCTTTTACACGTGGCGTGTTATGTTTTGATTGGCGTGAAGCAGTGTTTCTGGCCTGAGAGCTCACAAAGTAACTATGGTTGCTACGCAACTAACAGTACGATGCCATCTCGTCGTATTTTTCGCATAATCTCGTGCAATTGTCAACCACAAACAAAGCCTCCAAAAGGTTGAACACCTTTGAAGCTCATTTTTAATATGAAAAGCCAATAGTCTACCGAGACGACCATGGAACAAAAGGCATGCCGCGTTACCAGTCTGTCTATGTTTGTCTGTGAAGTAATCGAGACGATTAGCGTGAGTCAGGGCTTCTATAGACCCTTTTTTGAAGCAAGAATTGGGGTCAGCGCTACCGACATTTCCAAGCTTTAGACACGCTGAAGAAATCTATCAAAATATTATATAATACTTCTAATGCAATATGGCAGACTGTTTTTAATTTCCCAGCTATTCAACCTAAGCCAAAAGCATACCCTGAATTATGCAATTCAGCTCGCTAATGCAAATACAACGCTCTGATTGGTTCTTAAACTAGAAAGACATTTGCATATTCATGATGTGCCATGCTTGTCACTTTGCTCTAGACTCGTTTGATCGTTGCTTGTTATGTTTGGAACACAGAAATATAAATAACCGATTTATTGCCTTTTCTTTTCTCCCATTTTCAAGATTTTAAAAGAAGTTAACTCTATCTGGCTTGGTCAAATGTTTTGAAATTCTCACAATATGGGTTTAAATGGCACATAACAAAACATCAATATTGTTTGGCAATAAAACTCTTACATTTTGAACAAGATGCATTTTAATCCTATCTAATCATGTAATTAATAATTTTTGAGTGCCAGTCTTTCTACCATCTTTCTAACCATTCAATTCAGAACAAGTATATACATTGCTAAAGAAAATGTAAAGCCAGTTTGTGTCCGTATGTGGACCTTATAGGACCTCATACACCTGTGTCTCGGATATTTTCAAACAGTACAACTGAAACAGGACCACTGAGACGTGCTAAAGACAATATAACGAAAGGTTAGCTTCAGATATTGCTCCATTCTTAAGGATTTTATTCGACGAAGAAAGCTTTTCAATCACTTTTTGCCGGGTACATAGGTTGATCGTATATTATTAAACTCACTAATTCTTCGAACTCTGACCCCTGCCAAACAATGATATCATGCAGCGATCTAAACCTTCTCCTTGGGTTCATAAACATTTTTAACCTTTTAATGGCAGTCGGGAAAACAAATTAATGCACCAAGTCAGGATACTTCAAAAAGGAAAGTACATCTTTGATTTAACGAAATTCAGAGATAATATACATCTTAAACATACTTTACCTGTTTGATACCCGGCGCAAAACATGTTATCCGTTACCACATAAGAACGATTATAAGCTTTAACACATGTTTGCTGACTCACTATCGGTACGTAAGTCTCCCTTAACACATCAGATGGCCTTCCATTTGAAGTCTTACCCCATCCTACAACCACTGCCAAATCTCCTTGCTCTGCTACACCACTGTCTGCATCGTTAAGTGGAAGACAGACTGGTCGTATGTACTTTGTAAATGCTACGGGAGTATCCAACTTCAAGAGTGCTATATCTGCGTCAAATGTCTTGGGATCGTTATGTGGGGATGGGATGATCTCCACAACTTTCCTCTGTAGAAGACAAATGAAATGAATTATCAAGATGAAATAAATTATGAAGATTTCAAAAGGATATACTACTTAGGTGACTTTATCAGATGTAACTGAGTAATATGAGAGTAAGTATGTAATATAGTACGGAGAACAGTCTGACTAGAATGTAAGGAATTCAGTGCGGATGTATTGTGGACGCAAAATTGGCAATCTAAAAGCGCGACGAAAAGGATCACCTTTACTGAAGTTGCAACTGTTTCATATAGAGTGTTTTTTGCAAAGAACGTCTGCGCTTTTTACAAGCGAATTTAAATAAAAAATTAATACATAACATTTGCAAAGGTGACTGTTATATATACACTTAGCGATAAGTCACGCAGTCGTACAAATTACAGAAAAATGGTAACGTTATAAACGTCAAGGTTATCTTACGTATTGTACATATTCACGCTGACGTGAACGTCTGTGAAGACCCAGAGTAACATTAAATGATGCAAGAGGTAGAGTGTGTCCGAAGGATCTAGAATTTGCCTGAGGATTGATGACACAATGTGCTGCTGTTACAACCCATTCATTATTCAGTAGTGATCCACCACAGATTGCTTTACGAACACCATGGGCTGGTGAGTGAACTGACGAGAAAGCGGTCCATGGCCACGAACCTCGAAGGACGCTAAGTCCACCGAATATGCGAGAGGGAGATCTCGATCGTGGTGATACGAGAGGTATACCACAGACTGAAATGAACGGTATAAAATAGTAAAATATTTTACTTTCTAAGATTTGCTGAATCATCTAATTATAATTAAATCTCTTTGGCATTTTCATCATAGTTTATATTTGTTTTTGAAATATCGTCTAGGTGTGAAGGAAAGCATACCACATAAACATCTATTATCTTGTCAATACGATATTAGGAATAATTTAGCTGATTGTCATCTGTTCTTATTAGACCATCATGGCCAGGGTTTTGTTCAACCAACCAATCCCCCAAAGCACACAAAACAGCACTACAAACAAACAAAGAGACAAACAAACAAGACACACAGATTCTTGGAGTAGATTAAGGTTATTGTTCTGATTGAAATTCTTCGCTAAAGAACACAGCAATATTTTCGGTCGCAAACCTAAGGTTGAATGCAATATTTCAAGAGAGTTAATACGGTATGAATGGCAGGGACTCCAAAATCGCCAGTCGCTTTTCCCCACACTGTAATCATGCAAACGAACTAACAATGTTTAATCCAAATAGATGTTGTTACGGAAAATTGTTTTAGTGTTTGAGTATTTGTTGCCTATTTTTATAGAGGCACGGGAATTGAGAGGTCGTGTATGAATTACCAAACTGATCTTTCATACCATTTTGTCACCTTTGGTAAGTCAAGGTACTGATAAAAAACGTTCCTTACACGCATAATATACGAGCCATATTCTGAATACAGTTTCACTCACCTGGTTCACAATGTGGTTTTGTTCCGGACCAGGTGGCATCAGCTTGGCACATGCGCTCATTGTTTCCAAGCAGCTTGTGGAAGGCGTTGCAGGAATAAGTTATTGTATTTGGGTATGTGAAGTTATCATTTGTAAAGTTACCATTATCAATTTCTTCTGGTCGACCGCAGTCAACACCTGTTAATAGTTAATGAAATTTGAAAATCGAGAGTGAATGGCAAAAACGTTTGTATAAACGGGATGGGGTTAATGTTATTGTAAACAAATATAGTTTTACGCTGTACAGAGCTCTAGAAATAGGTTTTCTACACACGATAATTTCGCTGTTTTCTCTGTTTCCGATGAAAGACTGATTTAATTGGAAAGAAATGTAGTCCATGGTTTCCTCTGAAGGTTATCTCGAAATGATTGCAAGTTGGTTTTGTGGCTGGCATAAGAATGGAGGGTGAAATCATAAACTATTAAGTCGAGAAATAAATACTATATTGCTTGTGCTCCTTGACTGCTACGTTATTTAGGTATCTAACATGTGGTGCCTATTTTAAAAAATATCTTCTTGCTTTTCGTGTAGAGATGGATATTCAGTGAAGTGTGACAATAAACGTGTATTTACTTGAACATTGAATCGCGATTCAATTATGCTTTGCTCCTTCGATGTCGCGACATTGAATTCAAAACAATAAAAGAGTGGCAGTTTCTTTACCGCATGTTGCTCCTCGGTATTAATTTCGCACACCCGTTTGTGGACGAGTTAACTTATCACATTGCTTCCTAAACTTGTACATCGTTCATTGAAGATTCGTTGTTTCCATAAAGCACAGCTCTAAGATAAGATTTATGTTGACTGGATTCGAATACCGAACTGTAATTACTACAGAGGTTTTGAAGTTCTACCGTTGCAATGAGAATAACAACTGTAACAGTTAATTCGAATTAACGATGTATAATGAGATTGGATCTGGGAAATCACTACAGCGCAGTATAATGTCATTTTTGCATGCATCAAACAGTTTGGTCGTACTCGATTGACCTAAAGTTTTAACGCCGAGGCAGCTGGCAAATATTTACATCTTAATCATTTATATAACACTTTCATCCTTACCGTGACTATTTCTTGTTTTTTTTGCGGAAACACAGTTCAATGTTTGATGTTGTACAATAAAGCATTGCATTTTATTAAGTGTCACAATTAGATATTATTCCTTAATCTTTATCTAGTTCAGAAAGAAAATGCGAATGACGTAATGAGCATGTCACCATGAGTAGAAGACGAGAGGTGCATGGCAAGGTTATTACATCACGAGTATTTTCCAAGCTGATCAAAGAAAAGTATCAGGCGAATAATACGTCTATCACACGCACAAGCCACGTGTTAGTTATTATTTGCAGAATACGAATTGTCAAAGCGATTACGCGTTTAAAATTTTAAACTATTTTAGAAATAACATAAATACGCCATGGGCGACTTGTCAATTATTTCCAGTTATCCGTCGTGTGCGCAAGGAAATACGGCGCTCACGGTCGTGTACGCAGCAGCTGGCGCAGAATGCCAATGATCTATCGGTCTGCAAGTACCTTCTCCGGAGTTATACACGATTTCAAGGATAGCATATGCCCAGAAATTCAATAAGACGAAGTTACACTACTTTTCGAGAACAAGAATCGATTGAACTGAACGGCGCAAAAACGTCGTGATCGACCCTTGCTGCATTTCTTTCGGAACCGACATAATGCTACTAGCTCCAAGTTCGTTTTTAACAAATTATCCATTTGATTTCAACAGCAGGCGTTATACTCTTGTGTTTAACTTCAGATGATTATTGTCATAGTGTATGAAAATATTCATGTCATTGAATGGCTTTTGGAGGCCTGGACAGAGCATATACCCCTCTCATTGGAATGGAAACCAAATCATCCGAATGAAAGTCCTCTGTACGTCAACATTTCAGGCTGCGGTGGGGGGGGTCTATACGAATACGAACCCCAAAATAAAAAGCAGGGACATAAATTTGCCAAGTGGATGTATTTTGTATGACGCTAATCATTATTACTAATTTTTACGACATTGTCACGTCACAGACACACTTTAATTGTGGGATAAATACCGGCCGCCATGTTATTTATTTACATTGATGAGCACATCGAAGATCGTCGTAAAAGGTCCGACGCACCAAAATTGATGAAATAGACGCGGTTGTCGTGACGTAGAGTGACCAGAAAATAAATACCAGTATTTTTTGTTTAGATACGACAGACTTGGCTTGTACATGTGACAATGTAAATTATCTCTTGCGAGCACGTACTCTCCTGATAGTAATCACCTTCATTAAAGTTATGTAATGAAAAGACATACATACACTCGTAAAACAATGGTGTATCTAGCGAAATCTGCTTTTAAAACACTTGATCAGCTTGAGACTGAGGCATTTACAGTTTAATAAATTATCTCATAGACGTGGTGCGAGATGAATTTCGTGGTTTTAACCAAAATCACTGATGTACTGTTTGAGGAACTGTCGAGGTCAACATTTCATATCATCTACTACATTTTGACCAATTTGCAAAATTCAAAGACCGTAAATTCATATAGTTGGTGTTATGCCATTGTCTTCATACTAATGTCGATTAAGGAATACTAAAAATATTATCAACTAGAAAGCCCAGTGGCCAATTTGAGCTAAACGAGGTCACAGTGTTTTACCACAAGATAAGGTGTTCGGTATATCTAACAATATTTTTATCAGTATTTTAGTAAGGCTCACGTAAAACGTCATGAATTGGCGCTAGAATAAAGCTTTTAAACACAAATTTGTGTCTGTGACAGATAGTTCATTTGTCAACAAAATGCAGACAAGACACGGAGTGCTATAGCTGAAAAAATGAGGAAAATACCCAGCATTCCAACTTTTCTCCAGCCAGAACGAGTCACACATATCTTACTCCTACTGTTCTCAATGTTTGTCTCGTAAATATATCTATCGCATGCTTTTAGCACTTTTTCCCACATTCTTGAACCTAATTGGTCGAAATTGGCTGTTCTGGCAAACCTTGATCACCCCTTTACAATGGTTTAGTGGGTGTCTTGGAAAGCAACATTGTAATTAAAAGTTTCATTAGCAGTTAAGCGAAACACAGGAAATTAAAACACGTTGCAAGTAAAATAAGGGAACGCGGCTGCACATATCGACATTTTGTGGTTTACTGTATTGTGATATATGGTCAGATTGCGTAATTGTTTAGTGACAATTCAAGTAGTATTATATTCATGCTGTGCAGTGTGTTGTGTGTAGGCTTTCTGGTGATAGAAATTAGCCTTGGCGTGACGACGCCGTGTCGGTTATGCCTATGTCTGAGACACTGTGATCTTTTTGACGCTTTTATATCGGAAATCTGAGTGTTGAATTCATTTATCAGTCGCTTGAATTTATGTGTTTCATTTGTTTCTTGTTTGATTACTTTACTCTTCTTACAGTGTTGTTAGAATGTGTTTTGATTTGTTGAAGCTTTGTTGAAGACGCTGTTGCCGCGTCGTTGCTCCAGGGTCTGCAAGTTTTGCCTTGACAAAAATCTACATGTACATAATAAGAAGGACCTCGGTGGCTACTCTGGCGTCTGCACGCACGCTAGTCCGCTCAACGTGGCAGGGCAGGGCCACGGCTTAGTCATAGCCGAGCACTCTTGACTAATACAGGCCGTAGGGCTAATAGCTGACCATCTCGGGTCGGTTGATACGGTTACAGAAATTGCTTTAAGTAATACTAGAAGTAACTTCCGTGGTTGTATTTTTCGGCCACGCGTAAATTCGTCTTTAGAGGTAAAAGAGTTTTTTCTACCTCCATGGTTAGTAACTCGCTAAGACCAACGGGCCAGGAGCGGAGCTTGTACCTCCATGCTATACGGCAAGCATTGTTGAATACCCTGGTCATTACATGCTCACTTTGTTCCGAATGTCGTTAGTTTTCCATAGTTTTCCCTATTTGATGAATATTTGTGTTGTATTTGAAGGGCATTTCGCGAAAGCAACAAATCTGTCTTCATTTATTCGGAATCGTAAATGTCTTACGATAGTAATCTTAATTCATTGCCCACATGTGGGGGTTGTCAACCTGATGTAATAGCCATTCCCCAAGTTTTCAATAGGTATGGGTGTATGCATAAACAAGAAAAGTAAACTGATGAATTTTGATAGACGTGGTGGGTATGGCCGATTGGCCCCGAATAGGCCATACCCACCACGTCTAAATCTGTGTGGGGAAAAGCTGCCGTGGCGGAGAGTGAACATTTTCGTATCTTTCTATATCTCGGATGGTATATAAAGATTACAGAAGTGTTCAGTTTTCATAGCAAAGACAAATTGGCTTTAGGCTCAGTGTTGTCCTTAGAAGCCGGGTGCCGGGTAAATAACCCGGCTGTTTTGCATTTTTTCCCGGCTACTTTTAACGTCATTAGATTATTTTAATAGACCTGTAATTTCGGGATTGCACGGCCAGCTGTTAGACGGCACACGTACGATTAGCAGTTTCGCAACCCCTTTCCCCGCATGGAACTGCACAAACACAAAACAGTTTCTAAATACCCGTTTGTGGCTTTTATTTGTTAAATAGTGTGATTGGTTGATGGACACGCCTATGTTGTTGTCTTTGTTACGAGCAGTGTAATTGGTTTGATTAGTATGAAGGTCATCTTAGGTCATGATTTTTAACGATAGCGTCAAAAAGAAATGTGGCGTCGGCCACTGGCACCTTGCCGATGGAATATTTTTTCCCGAAGAAAGCCCGTTTGAAAGGTATACTTGATTCAAAAAATATATTTAGTTTATGTATGAAAAACTTCAATTTCGCTGAATTTGTGAGAAAAAAGCGCCGAAAAGACAGGCATGTGTGTTGCCGACCGTTGCCGACCGGCGCATCATCGTCACGGCTTCACAGTGGCGCTGATCCCCTGTTGCTTAAGATAACAGGACAATACGTCGTGGATTCCGGCATGGGTTCAATTTCACTGCGCCTCTCCATGTTCTCCATGTTGTGTTGCCCGATAGTGTATTTCGATGGGACCCTCTGAATCATTTTTTTCCACGGACTCGTGGAGCAAATTTGAAAGAAAATAGAGTTGTTTCCTTCCGACGCCTTGCTGCATATCTGCTTTGATCAAATTTGGAGACAGCGAGACGCGATGATAGTGCGCGGTTTGTATTTAATTTGTTACAACATTTCTGTCAATCACTCACTTTGTGTCATAAGTTTCAGAAACTATCGCTAGCCTGAAAATTGGCAACATAGTAACAACGTGCCTCTGACTC
Source organism: Ptychodera flava (assembly GCA_001465055.1). Lineage (NCBI taxonomy): Eukaryota > Metazoa > Hemichordata > Enteropneusta > Ptychoderidae > Ptychodera > Ptychodera flava. Next base: position 9,274 of record LD357429.1, read on the forward strand.
GACGATGCCGATTTTTCAGACTACACTCAGAGAATCCGAAACTCATCTCGTCTCGGGCACTCATCTCGTCTGGTTGTCGCCTAAGCTCGCAAACATTTTACTATTATCGTTTGGGTATAGAAAACTCATGAAAAAATGCGTAGAGACTCAATCCAATGCGTAATATTATTACGCATTGGATCGACTCTCTACGCATTTTTTCATTGTTTTGAGTTTTCTATATAGGCCTACGCATTTTTTCGTAAATGCGAACACTGTTACAGTGAATTATCTTACCGGTGTTTTTCTTAACAAAAGCGAATGTGTTTTGATTAGAATAGAATGAGTTTGATGGTTTTGGGCACAGGTGTACGGAACGTTTCGTAGATCGTCGTCGGATGGGAAGTGACTGACACTGTGAGGCGCGCCGAAGGCCGAACCTCGGTACTGTATAACATTATAAGGTATGACGCGGAAAAATTGACCGGTCGCCCGAAACAAACGAAATAAAGCATCTACCTCAAAAAAATTACATCGACCGGTCGGAAATACCTTCAAACTTTCAAATCTTTACTCTGGTTACAGCATTTCTTTCAAATCTGCCAGTTATGGGCGATAATTAACTGTCCGGTGAGTACTCGCACTTGCATTGCCACTTCGCCATTTTGAATAGCTTTTTTACTCCCGTAAGCCTTTGCGAGTGGAAGAGTGACCCCGTGACCCCACAACTGCTAAATTCAACCGTTAACCGTTAGGTACATTTTATACTGTCAGTGAATACAACTTCAGCTATCTGGCAACAAGGCAATCAACGCAAACGATGGGAAAGTTTATGCTTGTGAATCCCGCCATCTGACATTTGTAAACAAACTCTTCACAGGGTCACTCGTCCACTTGCAAAGGCTTTCGGGAGTAAAAAAGCTATTCAAAATGGCGAAGTGGCAATGCAAGTGCGAGTACTCGCCGGACAGCTAATTATCGCCCATAACTGGCAGATTTGAAAGAAATGCTGTAACCAGAGTAAAGATTTGAAAGTTTGGAGGTATTTCCGACCGGTCGGTGTAATTTTTTTGAGGTAGATGCTTTATTTCGTTTGTTTCGGGCCACCGGTCGATTTTTCCGCGTCATACCTTGTAATGTTATACAGTACCGAGGTTCGGCCTTCGGCCTCACAGTGTCAGTCACTTCCCATCCGACGACGATCTACGAAACGTTCCGTACACCTGTGGTTTTGGGAACTACTATGTGGTAATGAAGAATGGGAAATGAGCAATGAAATGAGCAGACAGCGGGTGATTGAAGATTAAATGTTACATCTTCACTGCAAATAAAACCATAAGTGTGTCATAAATAATACAAACAAAACAAAATCATGTTTGTTTGTTTTGTTGTATGTGAGCCACGTCTAAGACACAAAACAAAAGTACTGTTTCAGTCTCAGCTAAATGTCACCTCAGATGCCACCAGAGAACACCATTTCCACTCCAAAATTTCATTTTTCGCCTTGCGAGAGGGGGGACACCCCCCTCTTGCGCTCTCCAACCCCCCTCGTTCGCTATGCTCACTCGCCGCTCGGTCGCTTCGCTTCCTCGCAGTCCACCCGCCTACTTTCTTAAATTACCCGGCTACTTTTAAATATAAGGACAACACTGCTTTAGGGACTGGTC